>CM029605.1:20170365-20239488 GCA_017311375.1 Mytilus coruscus | reverse complement strand
CCTCTCACTTGCATGACAGTCTCAGGATTTTATTATATTGACAACAATGTGTGAGCAAAAGAAACAGACATACTAGGTAGAAATGTCAAAATTGGAGTACTGCAGTCAACCATCTGTTATAATCACTATAAAACAAACAACATTGTCAGGAAAAAAAAAAAAACAAAATGTCATATAGACACTAAACTGTCTGTAGTGGATTTAATTTGTTGTTCAGGATAGAGAAACATTACTTTATAAAAAAAATGACACAGCTTGTTCTGTTATGTTTTATGAGATTGATATGTTGAAAATTTTCATAGTCGTGTAATACTATTAACTGACTCTATTTTAAAAGAGTAAAATCCATTTTATTCCTATTTATAAGCTTTTTCAATGTTTACCATAAATGAATGCAGATTTCATAAAGAAACACACAATTTTTACAATCTTCCATGCTTTTATTCTTATAATTGATAAAACTTACATTTAGTGTTCGGGGAATTTCCCAAAATATGAAAGTTGTAAATATTTGTGGTAAAAATGTATGTGACAACTTTTTATTCGGGAATTTCCCCGAAATCACTTTCAACATTAATTAAAACTTTTGGTAGCATAGCTATGTGACAAACAGATCTTAAACACATTTCGGGAAAAGTCCCGAAAAAATAATCTAAATGTAAAATGTATAAAGCATATATGTCTTCAAACGTTTCGGGAATTATCCCGAATACCCAATATATAAATATGCTAGAACTTATGAATAATGATTTCTTTTCAAATTTCGGGAAAAGTCCCGAAAAACTAAATCACTTATCAAGCATGCTTTTGTTGAATAGATTTCTTTAACCATTTCGGGTAAAATCCTGAAACCAAATTTACAAAAATTTATGTTACAGATTTCTTCAAACATATCGGGAAAAAATCCAGAAAAAAACAAAATATATATGCAAGATTTTAAATATTTCGGCATTTATCCCAAAAACCCAACGTATATGCTAGAACTCATGACTAATAATTTCTTTTCACATTTCGGGAAAAATCCCGAAAATATAAATCTATTATCAGGCAATCTTGTTGCATAGATTTTATACCCATTTCGGGAAAAATCCGAAATAAAATCTACAAGCAAAAATTATGCTACAGATTTCTTAAACATATTGGGAAAAATCCCGGAAAACAAAATCTATAAGATTATACAACACAGAATTTTGATACATTTGAAAAGTTTTTATGTAAGTTTGTTTCCAACATTTGTTGAAATTTGATGATTAATAAAAGAAAATTTGTCAAACTGAAAAAATATGAGACAAAGTGCATATTACAAATTAACCATAAATATAATATTCCATTAAATAAACTGTTAACACAGATATAAATCTGATCTTTATGAAATTTTGTTGTAAAATTCAAATGTGGAAATAAAATGGCATTACTTAAACTTATAAACTATGCAAAATAATTAAAATAAATGTACTAGGATTGAAAGAGCAAGGTCTTAAAATTATTTCTTAATTAAAAAGACAAAGATTGATAGATATGGTATAAAATAATTCATATATGCAATTACTATGCACTAGTTAACTAATAAACTCACATATAGAACTACAATCACGACAATGTTTTATAAATAGCGGTTGCATTAATGGAGCTAAAAGGTACCAAGAAGATTTGCAGGATGTATGCCTATACAAATAAGATGATAATGCATTATTACATTTATACCAAAAACACAACAGTTTGAAAGATATGCAGTCCTTTAAACTATGTTTGGCATTCTTTTCCTCTTGTTTATCTTCATATCTGTGTCTTTTAAGACTCTCGTCAATTTGTCCTCCAAGATTTCTATGTATCCTACAAATAAAAGTCACTTCAAGTTCAATATTTTAAAGTCCTTCAGGCATATTATTCATGATTGTTTTTGTCAGCATATTTTATTCTTTCTTATACATGTTATAATAGATTATTTTGTTATCACAGGACCTTTCATAGCTTACTGTATGTCATTTGTTTTGTTCAATATTTGAAGCCATATCACACTGATGATGTTTAAATTTTGTTCTTATTAAGGCAGTTGTCTCCTTAGCAATCATACTGCATCTTTTTTCTAATCTGGTGTTCTCATTTTTGATATATATGTTACTTTACCGATTATTACCTGCAAACAAATGGGGCAAACTGGAAAAGTTTTAAAAATAAAACCGTTTTTTACTTTTAGAGTTAGCATTAGGATTAGCAATCATACTACAGATATCTTCTTCTCTAAAAGAGAGGCAAAGTTCTAATCCTATTAATTTAATTATGTTACTTTACCAATAATTGTCTTAAAACAAACAAGGCAAATTTAAATGGTTTTAAGAAAATTTGTAAGGGGTTCCTTAGAACCCAGTGTCTCGCCTGTGATTGCTGCTGTTAATGTAAAGTTGACTTTAACAGTGAGCACAGATTTTACTTGAAAAGACTCAACATTATCTAGACTGTACTTAACTGTACTTGACTTTGGTCTACAATTTAACCTAATGAGTCTAATACAGTACTTGATAATCTTGGTAAGGTCTTGCCAAATGCTCAACCAGTCTCGACCAGTCTCTACTTAGTCTTGACCAATCTCAACTCGATCTCAACCAGTCTTGACCCAGTCTCCACCCGTCTTGACCTTTAAAGGAGTAAGTTCGGTATGGGTCATATTTGGCCCCGATTATTAAGTTTAATGTTTCAAGATAATAAATGTTTTAAAGTGATAAAAAGACATGTGAGAAAGTTGAATAGAACTTTTTTTGTCAAAGATTTAGTTTTAAAGTGTTGATTTTTACATCCCAAATAGGTCAAAAATAGAGATTTTTGCGAAATTTGACCAAATCGTCCAGATTTCAAACAAATTAAGGCCTAGGAAACATAGAGTTCAGGCGTCGACAAACTAAATATTCACGTCAGATATGTAAAATGTGATAACAAACATTTTGTTAAAAAAGCTTTTTTGTCGACGCATGCGCTCTATGTTTCCTGTCCAAAAAATCATTGGAAAATTTACCCGTTTTCATTGAATTTTTGTTGATAATCAAAGTGAGTGCTATTTGTGATGTCATGAATAGAACGCAAGTACGTAAATTTTCAACAAAAAGACATATTTTCTATCTAGTCATTGTATTAGCTATGATTCATTGTGATATTGGTCAATAAATCCTAATTTGAAATTGTAGCTAGAAATAGGGGCCGTTTAACTTTTAGGGTGTTATCGAACCTACTCCTTTAGTCTCGACTGGTCTTAAATCAGCCCATCTATATCAACTATGTATTGATAAGGTTATTTTATAGTTTGGTTTATTGCTGTCAAACTTAAGGATTTAATTAATAGGTATAAAAGCTACAATTTTCAGTTCGAACCAAAATCCAACAGTCACCTTTAAAAATTTCTATAACTATTTCAAATCAACCTGGATTTTGAAAAAAATCTAAAGCTCACGATCATCCTTTTGCTTTTTAAAGTTTCTATTTTCTATCATAAAATTAAAGAAAGAAAACATCACTGACAGGCAATAACTCAACTGAAGATTTTGGCCATGTGACTTATTTGTAGATCTTATGGTGTTGATCATTTTTACTATTCAAACTGTTTCCCTCTCTTTACTATAGTTTTCAATAGGGCTAACAACAAAAAAGATGTGTTTCGATTTGCTGTCCAACCCTAATTTATCGGCTCTGACACTAAATTTTTTTCCAAAAAAATCAAAAATCAAAAATTCTTCCTTAGCATGTCCCTAATTTGCACTATTTGTGAACATGAATGCTAATAAACAATTGGCCAGCTAATGTGTGTTTTCAGTACACTTCATTATATAAATACAACCATAAATCTAATATATATCCATGATATACAAACATTCATGACAGTTTCAAACTTCAAAACATTTGAACAACAGTTCAAAGGACTTCACTATGAAATTAGTAAGAAAATATCCTGACCTACTGACCCTATATTTTTTTTACATGCAACTGAAACACACCATACATGACATGATATTTTTGGCATAGAAAATATTTCAACAAGAGTGCAATACATTCACAAATGTCATGCCTGCTTTATTATGATTGAAAATATGACGCTTTTACTACAATTATCACATAAACTTGATCCATAAATGATCCATGAAAATGAAGTCACGTTCAGTTTAACCAGTCAAGCAAATACAGTTTACAATCATTTCATAAACCAATAAAGTAGCCTTATTGCTACTATTATCTGAGAGATAGACCCAACCACAAAACTAAACATTGTCCAATGAACCAGGAAATTGAGGTCAAGGTCAGATGATACCTGTCAGTTGCACATGTATACCTTACAATCACTCCATACACCAAATATATGACCTATATATACTGCTTCAGGTATATGGCTAAGGACTTGACCACCTTACTTGTCCGAATGGAATTGTAACTTGTCCAAAAAAATCTTAATATTAACCTTTTTGCTTTTTAAGCTGATTCAATGAACAAAATGAGTTAAAACAATGGAACAGAATTTGATTATTATCTCTTGATATCCTTTTCAAAATATGAGTCGAGAACAACTAAATCTAGTATTCATCAAAGCCAAAGTCTCATCCGACTCAGCACATGAGGCACAGTCTGGTAGGCCTGCTAGTCTACACTCATTCATGTCATTTGGTTTGTATCCTGGTCTTTTATGTTAAAAAATATTGATTATTATGATTGATGCCCTACTACAATCAGCTGTTTTAATATATTAAAATGTTTATTCAAACGCAATCAAATATTTTTTTGTCTACATATGATCAAATATAATTTTCTGAATTTAATAGTCAATAATTTATTCATTTTCATTTTAAAAATATTTTTGACAAATAAAATTTATCATATTCATTATAAAGCAACAGAATAAGGAAAGGAAATGAGGTGCTGGGTTGTCTTGGTCCCAAAATATCTCCTACAGTGCCAAACTACACATGGAGCCGATTCGTTTCCGTGCTGGTGCCAAACTGTCTTGTTACCTTATCTACAAAGCAGTAAGACCGGATTCGGAGATAGTATGCGTATGCGTTTTATCTGTTAAAAAGTATCTGACAAAGAACCAGTTTTAAATTATTGGTTGCAAGTAAACGTGTCAAATTAATAATTGCTTTTATCTTCTTTTATTGTTTTTTTTTGTAATTACTTTTATCGTCAAAGTTGGATTCAATATTTTTTTTCTACAGAATGATTTAACTTGTCCTGTCGGACAAGCTTCATATGGCTTTTACTTGTCCGACCTTTTTTCCTCTGGTACCGGACAATCAACACACATTATTGTTGAGCCCTGCAGTGGTTAAACATGTTAAAGGAGATGATTTATGTAAAAATAATGGATGACTGATGCCAAGTGATGAAAATAGCTTACTTGACCAAACCAGTCAGGTGAGCAAATAATGTGGGACAATCGTGAAGATCATTTATGGACAATTCAGAAGTTTAATGTTGAGCAATCAGGAGTTGTTTTGATAGTATTTTATTTGTGAAACAGCACATTTTGTTAGACATAACATATTTTTGCACACTTACAAACTTTCAAACTTACCTTTCACATCTTCCCATATTTTGACTAAGAAAGTCCTTGAACTTCACAGAAAATTGAATCAGAGACCTTTCTCTTCATATTTGTCTAGGTTAACTGCATGTCCTATGGATATATGTCAATCTGAAATAAGAACAGAATGGCCTAAACCTCATGCTGAAAATGTTTATCATCCATAGCTTTTTTTTTTTACATATGAACTGCTTGAAAGCACAATTTAAAATGGTGATTTGCACCTAAATGGGTGGACATTGAATCAACTTCTATGAAATTTTGTCTATGAAATTAGATCAGAGATATGATTCTCACCTAAATAGGTGGATATTGGATCAATTTCTATGAAATTATGTCAGTCTAGAAAAAGAACGAAGTTGAAAATAGATATATAATATATCATTCATTACAAATTATCATTCTCAAGCAGAAAACTTCAAAAGTATTCAGGAAATACTTGCATCTTATTAAAACAAATTCTACAATAGGTGCCAATTCCATAAAACATATCAATAGGATTCAAAAGAAATAGAAACATTGTTGAATAAGTGAAACAAAGCTATAACATAATTTATATAAACCTCACATTTCCTACTAACATTTAACTGTGCAGAACTAATTAATGACCATCATGTGAACAACACATGTAAACTGATATTCTTAAGACCACACTTCCTTACTATGAAACACTTAATTCAACATTGGTTAAAATTGTTTGAAAAACAAAAAGTTAAAATGCAAATTCTAATTAACAAATTAAAAAAACAATTCAAAACTATTTAAAAATTAAAACTAAAACTGTAATTAATAAAAAAAAATAAATGAATAGAAATAAAAGTAAAACAGTAATAAAAAGAAATAAATGAAAAATGGGAATGTGTCCATGGTGCACAGATGATGCCCCACTTGCATATCATTTAAAGTTATAAAGGGACATAACTGAAGAACGGTAAAAGTGACGCTACCCAAATGTGTTAATGATCTGAGTTTTGTAGTAATAAGTATTGTGTACAAGTTTCATAACATTTGGTTGAGGCAAACTTTAGTAAGAGAACAAAACGAAAAATTCAGCATTTTTCCTTTTGTAAAGGGGCATAACTCTAGAACAGTAAAGTGAAACCACCAAAATTCAAACTTGATCTGTATTTTGTGGTAATAAGCATTGTGTATAAGTTTCATAATATTTGGTTGAGGCTAACTTAAGTAAGAGAACGGAAACGAAAAATTCAGCAATTTTTCCATTTGTAAAGGGCATAACTCTAGAACGGTTACAGTGACGCCACCAAAATTCAAACTTGATCTGTGTTTAGTGGTAATAAGCATTGTGTATAAGTTTCATAACATTTGGTTGAGGCTAACTTAAGTTAGAGAACGGAAACGAAAATTCAGCAATTTTTCCATTTGTAAAGGGCATAACTCTATAACGGTTAAAGTGACACCATCAAAATTCAAACTTGGTCTGTATTTTGTAGTAATAAGTATTGTGTATAAGTTTTGTAACATTTGGTTGAGGCAAACTAAAGTTAGAGAACGGAAACCAACTTTGGGACGTAAGGACGGACATAAAACATGATGCCCATAAATGGGGCATAAAACTCCTAAAAGTTAGAAAAATAGGTATTTCAGGGGCAATATATAAAAATAAAGTAATCTTTCTATTCCTTGGTGGATAAATTTGTACATCTTGTCAAGCTGATCATTTTTCTAATTTACACTTGTATCTTAGCTAGCTCCAATAATTTTTAAATTAAGTGGTCATGTTGACTTATTTAAAATGTATATGTCTTATATACATTTGTGCAGTTAAAAGTTGTCTGTACCTATCATAGTTTCTGCAAAAAATTAAAAAAATTGGGTAAAATATTCATTCAAGGGAAATAACTGCTTTAAAGGATCAATTAATGATTTAAATAATGTAAAGTCCTATTCCCAGATCTTACTTTGCTGAACATATTTATCACTTAAACATGTTAAAGTTTCTCTCTTTCTATCATTGTTTCTGCTAAAACACAATTTTGGTAAAATAATTTTCAAGGGCAAAACTTCTATAAACAGGATAAAGGATCAATTGACTTTTTGGTCATGTAAGCTTATTCACAGATCTTACTTAGCTGAACATATTTACCACTTAAAGTGTCTCTATCATATTTTCTACAAGAAACTTGAAATTCTATTAAAATTTTGTCTTTCAAGGGCAATAACTCATATAAGGATCCATACTACTGTTTTGCTGTTTAAAATTTATCTTTATCTGAAATTGTTTTCAATATGACAATCAGTGTTACCAAGAACATAAATTGTTGAAACTTATTATTTCAGGGCAATTACTTCAAATAGGGTTGTCAGATTGGTCTGAAAATTTCAGGGCAGAATAATCTTAAAATGCTAATTGTTTTGACCAAACTATGCAGAGTTTCTTAATTAAAGGACAAGATTAAAATTACAAAATATATGTACTCTATACCCTAAGGATCATTTCGCCTAAGTTTGGTTAAAATTAATTCATTAGTTTCAGAGGAGAAGATCTTTGAATAAACTGCTTCCCTGAGCGCAGCTAGATACGCCTGCAGAGGTCCAACCCTGAACAGTTGGGGCAAAATGGACACAATATTCAAGCTTGATACAGGTCTGAATTTGGATTGTAATTAAATATTTGACATATTATAGGTTTCTGAATAAATGTTGTCAAAGAACTTGAAATTGGTTATATGAATTGAATTTATATTCAATTAAAGATTTCTTGCTGTTGTGCAATACACAGTGCTGTTGCGCAATACTTAGTAAATCTGTTGTCAGACTATAAACAAATAAAGTTCAATTTCTTTTCAATGTCATATATGAAATTTATGAAAATCAATAGGAGATTACATCAATAGCTATAAATAATTCACCAAAGTTTCATGAGAACTGCTTAAAGCATTTTGAGTTAGCAGGGGTTCAAATTAGCGGTGGTCCGAGGTTCGTGACCTTCCACTGTTGCAATCGGACTTTCGTTTTGGTTACTGGTTATGCCCGACAGACCTTCGATTTGAAAGAAAATAAAAATTAACTTTGCTGACCTTTTTCACCATTAATATCGTCATTTCAAAGCCATATTATTATTGAAATTAAGATAATAAAATGTTTCATTCCTGACCTTGCCGACCATACACAAGGTTATAAATAGTTGCGATAGGTCACTTGACAAATCATTTAGACATTTTCGAACAAAATGAGTCTGTTTTTCATTGGAGTCACGTCTTCGAGGGAAAGCCTGAAGATGATGAACGGTGGGCTTCAACATCTTCCTTGGGAACAAAACAAAAGAAATCAAATGAAGATCTCACTAAAGACCAAAAATACGATTGTGAAAACGGGAACGGAAATTTAAGCTCAACTGAAAATCGATCGACCATGGCTATATTTTGATGATCGAATCAACTGGTCTAATGTCGTTTATATACTGATAGAAATTACCTACCCATTCTAAAAAAGAAAGTTCACTAGTAAAGGGAACACAAAATCTTAAAGTATACCCAATAAAAATACACTAAGTGACACCCCAGCATTTATTTTGTTTAAAGCAGTGGATCCATGAAAGTGACCCAAATTTTAAGTCTAAAGATTTATTATCAGACACTAATGTATTCACAAGCAGCAATGTAAGCCTGATCAGTTAAATAGATATAAGGTTTTCTTCAACACTGCATAGTGTGGCAAAAAAGGAAACCCTTCAGTGACTACGAATTTATTAATCTTGAAAGATCTTGAAATCCAGAGCAAAATGGTGTTGATGTTGCCACTTTTACATCAATAACAGATTAGGTATAATTGTCAATGATTGAGACAACACACACACACGTACAGTGACACCCTTCCCAGCACCAAAAAAAAAAAAATAGATTGTTGGAATTTATAATATACAAGACAATTACATTTATTGATATACATGTAATACCACAACGACACTGACAGTTTGGTCTATATGGTTGCATGGCAATATATTATTTGTTAACTTGTCAAATACAAATGTATGATGAAACAAGCTAACCTAGCACCAAAAGCACATTAATTTTGTATCTTAATGAGAAATACTTCATGTAAAAGTAGGACCTGGGATTTAGGTTGTGGACCTTTCAGTTTGGAGTGTCAAAGGTCCCGGACCTTCAAGTACCAAATGTTAATTTGAACCCCTGGTTAGTGTCCAAAACTGGAAAATCCCCTTTTTAATGAATAAAACCCCATAACTCAGAAATGTAAAATCTAAAATTTATAAAATTCTAAAGGAGCTTACATCAACAGATATAAACAATTCACCAAAGTTTCATGAGAACTGCTGAAAGCATATTTTAGTTATTGTCCGAAAACTGGAAAATCACCCTTTTTTTATGAATAAAACCCTGTAACTCGGAAACGTAAAATCTAAAATTTATAAAAATCGAAAGGGAGCTCATGCCAATAGATATAAATAATTCACCAAAATTTCTTGCAAGTTGGTGAAAGCATTCTTGAGTTATTGTCGGAAAACTGGAAAATCCCCCTTTTTTTAATGAATAAAACCCCAAAACTCAGAAACGGTAAATCTGAAATTTATAAAAACGAAAGGAGCTCACGTCAATAGATATAAACAATTCACCAAAGTTTCATGCATATTGGTTAAAGCTTTTTTGAGTTAATGTCCGACATGTTGACGACGGACGGACGGACAGACAGACAGACAGACAGACAGACGGTCAACAGTATACCATAATACGTCCTGTAAACGGGTGTATAAAATGTGTACAACTGACAATGGATGATTTGACAATTAACGAAAAGGATGGCAAAAGCTCACATAGACTCTTAGGTCAGGTGAGCTAAATAGAAAATAAAACTTTGACAAACAGAAAAAATCATAAGCTGCCATGGCTGTTATATTTATATGGAAAATAAGCGCTCTGTTAATGTAATTGGATTCTAAAAGTTGATTGACATATGATATATATATATATATATTTTGTCCTCTTTCTATAATGATATTAATGCTATAAAATATATGAAATGAAATTCATCTCTAAAACAGTGATCACATAATGTACTGTTCAAATTACAAAGTAAGTTTTTGCTCTATTATACCATTAACCAGTTTCAATTATAATTTTTCAATTTGAGGTTCTAAGTTTTATATTTTATCTATGAATTCTGCCTTTCACTGAAAATCTCTTGATTATCAAAATTTTTAACTTTGTACATTAATTATTTGGCCTTATAAACTTTTTTATTCAACATGTGCAAGAGTAACTTATGAGTCTTTACAGACGAAATTCCTGTCTGACCCAGGGCTTTCAATAACTTTTCAATGAACAGGCTGTTTACTAATTTGAAGTGGATGACCAAAATGTGGGGTTGTCAGGGGCTTGGCTCCCGAAAATTTTGTTGACCTTACATTGAAAATGGTGCACTCTGAGGCATTTTCAAACTATTTACAAGTGCATAAAAATGGGGTTTCATAGGAATGTTATCTTTTTTTAGCTTGTAAGGTCAATCTTGTGATAATGCGTATTTAGATAAGACAAATAAAAATATATCAAAAATAATCTTTATTGTTATTGTATTGCCAGGTTTCGCAAAAGTAAGAAAGCAACGGAGGGTCAGCATAAACTATTAATACCAAGACTCCGTGTTAAAGGCCTTACTTTGACCTATAATGGTTTACTTTTACAAATTGTGACTTGGATGGAGAGTTGTCTCATTGGCACTCATACCACATCTTCTCATATTTATGTAAAGACCTACATGTATATATGTCATCTGCAAAATCTGACAATTTCAGTTTTGATCCAGAAAAGAAATATTATTTTCATGTGTTCTATATTTCAATAAAAACATGCAAACCTGGGAAAGGACATATATGCTGAAGTGGGAAAATGTCCACCCCTTCTTAGCCAGCACTTTTAACATTCCATTCGAGATAGGTTAATGTAAAAAAAATTCAAACTGAGGCAGGACCCATCCTAACATTGGTACTTTTTTCAACGAGTGGGCTAATGATCAGCAAGGGGAAAATTATAACTGAAAAAAATAAAGAGAGCCTTTTCCCTAGCCTTGGCATTTTTCCTCCTACCTGGTTTTTCAGTAAAACTTGATGGGGAAGGTCCAACTATAAATAAAAAATGGGAAGCCTTCCTCCTATCCTAGGCTTCTTTGATGGCCCCATCCACAACAAATGGGCAGTGATAAACCTAGAACTATATACTACAAACTGAAGAGAAAAGGTCAAAAAAAAAAAAAAAAATGGGCAACACCCTCCTAGCTTAGGCACTATTTTCAACCCCTTCCTCCCCAAGAGTTAAAGGCTGGTAATAATTAATGAAATACTTGTTACAATATAAAAGGGCATAGAAGGCAAGCTTGGGCAGGCCTCATTTATATAAACACGAGACTGTACAGACCTTCTAAGGCTTCTTTGAAATTTAATAACTTCAAATAAAAGTTTTACCTGTAAATGGTTCCAATGATTTTGTCTTTTGCTGGTAAAGAAATCATTTACTTTTGGTCTTTCATTTCATTCAGTTTCATTAATTTATTGACATTCAATTTTATAAAATTGCCTTCTAAAACTTTTTAATTTTGGTTTCTCATGAGTTATCCATTGATAACATACGTTTTTATTTCGATATCTCTCTTGATTTTACCATTGACAATCTTGATCATTCAAGCGATTGATTGAAGATCGTATTTGAATGCAGGCAAACGTCTTACTGACGCCGATTTTAAGTTTACTTTCAGTCAGACAAAATGGTCCAGTCGGTTATAAAAAGCCATCGTTTTTGAAAAATCTATGAAACTAAAACTCCATGAGACAAAAGGTTAATAAAACTTTGTTTTTATTTTATTCTCTTCAAAAATATTTTTTGTTTAAGCATTTGAACCGGCGATTTCCGTCTTTTGAAACGGTGACATTCCGCCGGGTGCCGGCTCTTAATGAAAACCCTGCTGATCTAAAAAAAATAATCAGGGTATTTGTCATTTATGTGTTAATGGCTTGATTTATTAAGGTCTAGATTATAAGGGTTCTGTATATCTTTATTCTTCATATATTAGATTGTTTTTCTTTAATCTTGTTAATTTTGTCCATTTATCTCTATTCTTTATATATTTCAGCACCTATTATCCTCTAATATTTATTTTGTTTGCCTACTTTTCCTATTTATTTTTATACCTTTATTCTGCACATTTTGCCCGTTATTCTCTTTTTGTAAACCCCATCTAAACCCTCATCCATGTCAAAAATATTTTCAAGTGGTACACATGTATGCAAAATTCTTAAATTTTAAATTGTAGGCATTATCAACTCATGAAATTCAGAAACAAATACTTAATACTTCACATTTAAATCAACAACAAGAATGTGTCCATAGTACACAGATGCCCCACTGGCACTATCATTTTAAATGTTCAGTGGACCATGAAATTGGGGTAAAAACTGTAATTTGGCATTAAAATAAGAAAGATCATATCATATAGGGAACATGTGTACTACGCTAGTTTCAATTAGACTTCAACTTCATCAAAACTACCTTGACCAAAAACTTAAACCTGAAGCTGGACAGATATCATCATTGATGGATGGAGGAATGGACGCATAGACCGAAAAGCATAATGCCCAAAGGTGGGACATAAAACATAGGCAAATATCCTTAGGTGACAGATTATTAAATTTATTACTAATGCATATATATCAATCTAAAAGTTTTAATTGATCTATTAGATTTTTAAAAATATAAAACATGTTGAATTTCTGTATGTCTGTGGTATGCAGTGGCAGATCCAGAAGGAGCCCACTGACTGCCTAAATGGGGGCCTGCTCAAATCATGCTTCAGTGATTCCTAAATAATTAACCAAATTTTTTCAAAAAGGGGATGCCGGGCCCCTAGCCCACCCCCTTAGTACTCCTCTGGTATGGATATAAAATAAAACTTTTAGAAGACCATATACACAAAACAGAAAAGATAACAATTATTGGCATTAAGTATGAAATACTTACAATAAACTTTTCAAATTCTCTCCCTGTATGTCATTGTGAACATCTAATACTGTGTATTCTAATCCTTAATTCTTCATGTTCTTATGGTTTCACTTTTATTTACACTAATAGGCCTACTCCCATTATACTTTATTATGTCCATTGAATCAATGTGGTGAGTATATATATATGTATAACATTTACTTGTGTTTTTATGTTTAAGCAAAATACACACAAGTAAATATGGCCTGTTTTCATCCAAAGATCTAGGAAGACATAAAATGAATTTCTCTTTATCTCATTGGTTACTATGGATTCATATTGATGTCATGACCTGATTACTTGGACATCATAAAGAGGAGAGGAATATAAAATGTTGAAATTCATCATGAATACACTACTCTCAGTCTCTTATTTTTATTACTATTGTTTTGTGAAGAACCATGCAGTGGAGGAAAACAGTTCAAAGAAGAAAATGGCAAGTTATTTAATTTCACTTTGAAGTTTAGATACAGTAATATAATATAAAAGATTATGTCAACGATTCTCTTTCAAATATTTCTTTAAAAGTTCAACAACAGTCATTCCCTAATTAATGCATATAATGACTGTATACATATATCCTGAAATAACTGGTTCAGGACAGTTTGAAGTGAACACTTTTATGAATATTTTGTCACATATGTGTACCTTAACTAGATGAAAATAAATGATCTTATGTATGTTTTTAAATAGTTCTTTACTAATTTCTATTTTTTTTTTAAATTTTATATGTTAGCAGCACTCATTATATATATAAGTAAAATTAGGTATTAAGCTTAAATCCTAGGCAATAAGCTAATGCCTAGGCATTAGGTAATTGACGGCAATTTTCAGGCATTAGGCTTATTTCCTGAAATCTGCAATGATTATTCAACCTATTGCCAAACATCAATCTAGGCAATAAATGAGCTTTAGGATATTTGCTTCATCTTTGAATGACTAGGACTCTCGCGAGCCTGTGTCGTTCACCTTGGTCTATATATGCAATATATTCAACAAAGGACACTCTCCAACATTGTAGACAAGAATAGAATTAATGACAAAAATCTCTGGTTTTTTTTTGTATCTTATATTGCTGATCATTGAAGTCTGTTTAGTTTCTCTCTATCTTCATGATCTTATTTAGCTTTTGCTCCAAACACAAAAGAGTAAAAAAACTCCTATAAAGAGTAACAGTCTACTAATTATATCAGCATAATTTGACTTATTAGTAGTTCGTCTTGCTTATCATTTTGATTATTTAAGTTTCTATCTATCTATTATTATTTTTATCATATAGAGCAACAAAAAAAAATCGTAAAATCGTAATTAAAGGGCAATAACTCCCATAAGGAGTCGTCTGCCAATTTCCGCCTTTTGTCTTAACTGTAGATCTTGTCTTGCTGATCATTTTGTATATATTTAAGTTTCTTTCTATCATCATCATGTGTCTATCTATTATAAGTTTTAAGATGTAAGACAAAAACGCTAAAGAAAGATTGTACAAATTGGCATCACAGAGCTACATCTCTAATTAGGAGTCAACTGATGATTTCAACCATAAGACTTATTTGTAAAACTTGTCCTTCTGATCATTTTTGCATTTTAAAGTTTCAAGATACATGAGATAATAGGCAAAATTCGAAAAAAGTGGTAAAATTGGATTCTATTTTGCCCAGTAGTTTCAGAGAAGATTTTTGTAAAAGATTACAAAAATTTAAGAAAAATTCTTAAAAAATTGACTATAAAGGGCAATAACTCCTGAAGGGGTCAATTGACCATTTTGGTCATGTTGTCTTAATTGTAGATCTTACTTTGCTGAACATTATTGCTGTTTACAATGTATCTCTATCCATAATAATATTCAAGACAATAACCAAAAACTGCAAAATTTTCTTAAAATTACGAATTCAGGGGCAACAACCCAATAATGGGTTGTCTGATTTGTCTGAAGTTTGGTTTACTTTGGCCCAGTAGTTTCAGAGGAGAAGATTTTGTAAAAGTTAACAGATGACGAAGGACTCCACGTGACGATAAAAGCTCACTTGGCCAGGTGAGCTAAAATACCTTACAAAAGTTTGTAACATTAGAGCTCTATGATTTTAGTATCATGCCATATTATTAAAATAGTTTCTCTATTACTTTCAATTCCTGTAGATGTCTTAAAATTAATGTATTTTATGACTCTCCTTTGGATTTAAGGATATCAGTTTTAAATAAATTAAAAGTACAAGTACTAAGCAAGTTGATTGTCTGACCAAATAAATAACAAAGGCAGAAAAAGTAGCTTAAACTTTTCCCCATGCAAAGTAAATAATTAGTAAACAAACCTAAAGAATAAAAGAAAAGGAGAAACTTTGGCACTGACTCATGTTATTATATAGTAAATCAGCTGATTATGTTCTTACCAGCTGCACATGGTCAATCAATTAAAAGCAATAAATTTCTTTAGTTTTAGTGACCACAAATAATTGCTCCCAATCAAGCATTAAATTTCTCTGATCCTAAAATGTTGTGAACAGTAACATTATAGATCACAGCTGAAGTGTAATACCAAATGTTTTTATGGAGCTACAAATGTACATGAATACACATAGATCTACATAACATTTATCCGTTTTAACTAAACATGTTATTAACAGGCAGTTGGTTGTCTTTTTAAGATTTACATATATATTTACTGGTATACATGTACTAAATCATTATTTACTGAACTTCACACAGGTTCAGAATATTTTTGTTTTGTTTTGACCCAAATAATGACTTCAGACAAAAATATATATTATACATGTCTATATAATAATATACATGATCATATGAATAGAATTAAATATCTCCCTTGAGTGCCCAACTGTTTTCTGGAATATTGCTTGTATTATGTTTTTGACATTAGTGAATCAAAATGTCAATATAAGCAGACACAAAATAAAGGAAAAAAAGATTGTACCCACTTAATAAAGAGAAGAAATTTATATTTGTTCTTTGACTACACAAAAAGTAGGTATATAATTATGTTTGATTGAAACAGGAAAGAAAATTATATATATATATATATATATATATATATATATACAATATGAAGATTTGGATAAAGATTGAGGTTTTATTACATTATATTCTTTGATGTATAGCCTGTTCATTTAAGAATATAAATCGCATTAACAAAATCTGTTCGCCCTGATTACATGTTTGCCCTGGGTTTGTTTGCCCTGAGTTCGTTCGCCCATAGAGTCCGTTCGCCTAGGGTCCGTTCTGCCTACTTCTATTAAAACATATTGTTTTATGGGTATTAAACTTTAAAAACTTATTCAAATTTATATGGTATAAATTCTGGAAATTTATGAAAACACATGGAAATATTTAAAAGTTGTTGGCTTAAGATTTGTTTTAGAGCATTAATTGTTCAAAATAATAATTCTCACTGATTGTTGTAATGGATTAATAATAAAACAACATTTTATTTTGATAAACTAGCTATATAGTCAGCTTGGAATGAGGAAAACAATGATGTACAAATTTTAAAACTTGAAAAGATATAAATGCATATTGTTATCAAATTGACTAACCAGAATTAATAAAATTGTTAACAAATATCAATAAGATAAGTACAATGTATTCCAGTATTCCACTATGCAAATTAAAGGAAAATAACTTATATTTCATTTTTGGTTGCAGCAAATACAAATATTCGGCAAATTTTTCAACAAACTTTAACATACTCTGTTCAAATAATAAACATTATGCAACTAGACTATAATAAAAAAATATCAGAATGATTTGAAAAAAGGCAGGACAGGAGTTTGAGTAATAAAAGGCGTCACCTGAGATGAGACACTTTGGCCCAAAAAAAGGCAGGATGACTATTTATGTAAAAAAAAGTCAGGATAAACTAATGAACTAGTACACATTTTTGTTAGGGGCCAGATGAAGCACGCCTCTGGGTGCGGAATTTTCTCGCTATGTTGAAGACCCATTGGTGGCCTTTGCCTTTGGCTATTTTCTGCTCTTTGGTCGGGTTGTTGTCTCTTTGACACATTCCCCATTTCCATTCTCAATTTTAATACAAAAAAGGCAGGACCGAATAGAGTGAAAAATACAAAGGCAGAACAGACATTACAACTAATAAAATGAAGGACAAAACTTTTCATCCAAGCCCCCATAAAAATCAAATGGTGGTCCAGCCTTCACGCTTAACTTTTGAGTCCACAAGCCAGAAGCTCAATTTTTTGAAAATTTTAGTTGGATTCTGTTGGCCTGTAGAGAAGAATTTTACAAGCCCGAAAGCAATTTTACAAGCCAATGCTGTAGGACTTGTGGTTAAGCGTGAAGACTGGTGGCCCCTTATCTATACCTTTGACCCCTTCCCCCATCCCCACCCCCCACACACACACACACACACAACAACAACAACAAAAATCCAGTCCTCTTTAAACGTACATTGCTCTCACACTTGTTTTGACTAAATGTTTACCATCATTTCAACAACATGCTCCTGTCGTTCTGACGTGTTTTTAATATTCAGCAAAGCTCTGCATGACCTGCATCTTCAAGGTCACAAGGTCTTGAACTGGTTCCCTGATTTATTTGGATAACAGACGCTTTTTCTATCGACACTGCCACTCTTTCTTGACTCTTGTAGATCGAACTTTAACAGATTGAAGGTGAGAATGTTTGTTCCGATTCCACAGACCTGTTACCTGTTACCTATTCTGTAAATTCCACCTTTTCCAGATGAACCACAGGGTTTGTTACAATTTGCCGGGTTAACTATCCACAAGAACCGTGATTTTTCGGGGTTCGTATGCATTGGCGGATCCAGAGGGGTTCCGGGGTTGGAACCCCTTTTTCTTGACGATGAATGGGGACATGTAGTTGGACCCCCTTTATCCTGGTTTGGGACCCCCTTTTAAAATGGCTGGATCCGCCCTGCATAGGATAGTAAACCGGCAAATTGTAACAAACCCTGTGGATGAACCACTTCAGTTGGGAAATCCTAAGGTAAAGGTAAAGGTATGGGAAATCTGATTTAGAATATTTTTTGTCATCTGCTTGACCACAATAAAGTCAATGCTTAATAGATAGAGCAATAATTTCCTTATACAGTTTAATAAAACAAATTTAAAATTCAGAAATAAAGATACATGTAATTTATTGAATCAAGACTACTAAATATGGACCTATTCAAGTACACCTTTTAGGTGTGCTTGACTGGATTGTATTTAATTAAATGTTGTGTAGGACTTTTTGTAAACGATAAATGCTGGCATGGACATAATACTTGTAAGTAAGTTAAATTTTATAATGAAAATCTGTAATAGATAAAACTAATTAAAAGTCTGTGTTTTTTTTACAAAAATCTAGGCTTTACTTGCACAAAATTCCTATTTTCTATTCATCTACATCACAGGTATTTGGGGCATGGACCCTCCTTATTGGGCCCACTGTAAAAAAAAATTTTTTTTCCAAATTTACAATTTTCTACAATGTATAGACATATAACCTGATAACAAGTCTCAACAATCCATTATTATTAGATTACAATACCTTTTTACTATCAACACAAACCCCAAGTGAAAATGTAAAATGGCTTGTCACTTTTATTCTGTATGTATATGTATATCTGTTTTTGAAATTTTTTAATACATTGTTTGGAAGCCATCTTGTGTCTCATTAATATTTACATGTACTTGGGACCTTTTAAATGTTCAAAATTGTTCTGTTTGCTTAAAAGTAACCTGGAGAAATTTCTAGACACCATTCATTTAAGGTCAAAAGCCTTGTGACCTTAGGGTGAACCTCCTATTGGAGCCCCAGTGTATGAATGCATTGACATATCTTACCAAGGAGGTTGATCTTACATTAGAGTCGGTTGGGGTAATTCCGTACACTTTTGGTCCTAAATGAAAGTCATTTGGTTCCCTGTTTGATAAACAAGCGAAATGTAATATGTATGGTATTTATCTGCCTGTACGAAATTACCCGGATCGACTATAATCTTTATCATGTTTATAGATTAATCATTTATGCTAATTCTTTTTTTTTTCATTAATAAAAAATTCTACAGATGATTTAAGTATAATTTTATAACTTATATTTATTTCCAACAAACTATGAATGTTTAAAATTTTAAAATTCACAGAATCTAAATAACAAAATTTTAACTTCGCATTATTTGTTAAAGGGACAGTATAGACTCAGTTCATCATTATGGTAGGATCACATGTCCTGTGCATGCTGTTTTATAGTAAAATAGATTTATTATGTCTTGTCTATCTGAAGTTTGGTTAAACTGCCTACTGGGAAAAACATTAATACATGTTTACATTCCCAATTACTACTATTAGTCAATTATGTGTGAAAAATTTCAATTTCATGGGTTTTAATCCCCAGGATGTGAAACATCATTAGAATTTGTAGATATAAATGAAGATATGAAAATTGTGTCCTCAGTACTGTGTCAGTCACTTAAAGACAATAAAACATTAATTTAGGGTAATAAATATTCCTAAAGAAATGAACATTGAGAAGTTCTCACTCTGACACACATATCAATGATCAATTAAATCATCTTTTATTAGGAGCTAACCATTTGATTTTTAGGGGGCTCGGATGAAAAATTTTGTCCTGCATTCTTTTTAGTTGTAATCACTGTCCTGCCTTTTTATTTTTATTAATTTATCCTGACTTTTTTTTTACATTAGTTGTCTTCCTGCCTTTTTCTTTTGCCAAGTTGCTCATCCTAACTTTTTATTTTACCCAAAACTCCTGTCCTGCCTTTTTTTTTAAATTTCATTCTAGCCCCCATAAATTTCAAATGGTAGCTCCCTTAGATGTGAGGACATCTGATGAATGGTTGATGATTAAGGCATCATGATAGATAATATTTAAACTCTTTCCTTACTTGAAAAAGCACCTGGTTCCTAAAGAGCACCAGGGTGCAAAATTTCAGGGGAGGTGCAGAGCCTCTATATTTACTGCTCTCCTGGATACTGATTTGTGAACATGTAAAAATAAGGCGGCTAATGCCCTCATGTATCATCAACAAAGATAGTGACAAATGAATAATTTTATTTCCTTTTGCAATTTCTCATTGATGTGATGTAAATTTTCTGTTAGAAAGTCACACGATTCTGTATCTATACTAGTATGACAGTTTGCCTAAGTTTAACAAGACTGTTTTATCTTATTTTGCAGAAATTTTTTCTAGGTGTACAACTGTGCAAGTATTGAACATCGCAGCTTGAAATGCAATGTGACCTAAAAGACAACATAATAATGGAAAGATGTAAGTATTTGGTAACATAGTTAAAGATATGGGAATGTATGAAATTGTTTGAAAAGTCCACATATAATACACTCCTTGAAAGTAGATTTTATCTTTTTACTGTTCTGCTAAATGAGGGTTTGGATGACTGAGGGGGTCCTTTATGTCTTTATTCTTTAAATATTAGACCATTTTTCTCTCTATTCAATATTTATTTTGCCCATTTATATTATCTCTATTCAATATATTTGTGTGCCCCATTATTCAATATTCTGTATTATTTTGCAATTGTTTCTCTATTCTTTATTTGTTGGCCCTTTACTCTGCACTTTTTGTCAATTATTCTCTTATTCTGTAAACCCCATCCATACTCTCCATTATGATATATATATATTCCACTATTCATTCCAATGAAAAGATAAAAAGTTTTATGTTGTCCATATTCTAAATTGTTCTCTGATAATACTATTAGTTACATAGTGTGCTAGTGACCTAATACACTATATTTACCAGCATATAAAATTTGATTTCTCAATCACAATAAATATCTTTTATGGTTTTGTTCTATATATCTATATATATATGGGAATTTGGTAAAATAGATATAAAAAATGAAAGAAATGGATGGTAAGTACATTTGTATATATGATATAGAAACAAAACAACACAACACAAATATAAACAAAAGACTTCTATGTAAACATGAATAATTTAAATTATGATCTTTCAATAGTATTTTAAACTTTAAGTGTATAACTTTTATGCTCCCAGCAATTAAAAGTTGGGGGCATATTGTTTTACCCTGTCCGTCCGTCCGTCTGTCCCATTATGGGTATATAGTTATTTCAGATAACTCCTCCTACAGTTTAAATGCTAGGAAGTTTTCACTTTGCTGGCGGTTTGTACATATATTGAAGATGTGCATGTGGTCAGGGTTTTGATTTTTATTGATATTTGCTCTTTTGGGAGATAGTTGAACTTTGTCACTTGCATAAGAGGTGCAAAGCTTTTCAGGATCACTCCTCCTACAGTTTGAATGCTAGGAAGTTTTCACTTTGCTGGCGATTTGTACATATATTTAAGATGTGCATGTGGTCAGGGTTTTGATTTTATTAATATTGCTCTTTTGGAGATAGTTGAACTTTGTCATTCATGGAGTATATACTTGCATAAGAGGTGCATAGCATTTCGGGAAAACTCCTCCTTCAATGAACCATAAACCTATGTGCTCCCATACTCAACTTTGTGTATTTTAAAATAACACTTTGCATCTGAGGGGACATCATTTGTGTCTCCCAGACACAATGATATCTCAAAGAAAGTCTCACATTGACTTTGTTATAATACAGTTACTTCAGAGACTTGGAGTGCGGGGCATCACTTTGTCTAGTTTTAATCTAGTTTAAAAGAAATATCATGATATGAAGTTAGAATTGTATATATACATTCAAACTTTAATTTTATTAGGTAGGTTTGGTAATTATAAGTCCCCTACCCACGAAGTCTAAGGGGAATTTAGGTCTGCTGTCTGTCTGTCTGTCCTTTTGTCTGTCTGTCCTTTTGTCTGTCTGTCCTTTTGTCTGTCTGTTTGTCGGTCTGTCCATTCGTTCGTCCGTCTGTCTGTCTGTCTGTCTGTTTGTTTGTCGGTCCGTGAGGCAAATCAGTTTTCCACACCTTTTTTCATCATGCTTGAAGATATTGACTTGATATTTGTTATATATTGTTTACACCATGACAAGTTATAAATCAAGTTAGCATTTTGTTAATGTACAATGAATTTTTAACTGGTAGAGGACTTTGTATTGCCATGCAATACTCTCAGAATATTTGTTTCTTTTTAGCTCACCATGAGGCCTGAAGGGCCCTATGTGAGCTTATGCCATCACTTGGCATCCGTCGGCGTCCGTCGTCGTCGTCGACGTAAACTATTTCAAGAATCTTCTCCTCTGAAACTATTGGGCCAAATACCTTCAAACTTTAACTGAATGTTCCTTAGGGCATTTAGTTTATAAATTGTATCCGAAGTTTTGATCCATCAACAAACATGGCCGCTATGGCTAAAAATAGAACACAGGGGTCAAATGCAGTTTTTGGCTTATATCTCAAAAACTAAAGCATTTACAGCAATCTGAATTGGGGTAAAAATGATCAATAGGTCAAGATCTATCAGCCATGAAATTTTCAGACGAACGGAACAACCCATTGTTGGGTTGCTGCCACCAAATTAGTCAATTTAAGGAAATTTTGCTTTTTGGTTATTATCTTGAATATTATTAAAGATCATGAAGATAGAGATAAACTGTAAACAGCAATAATGTACAGCAAAGTAAGATCTACAAAAAAAGTTTTAATGACCAAAATTGTTAATTGACCCCTTAAGGACTTTTATGTTAAGTTTGTGAGTAAGAGCCCTGATTTACACATCAATAACCTCTAGACAAATGTGTTTAATCCTTATAATTCTTAAGCCAAATATTCGCGATTTTTAATTAACATTTTTTTGTGTAATGGCTACTATATAAATTACCACCAAATGCACAGGTCATATCTAAGGAGATGGCCGCAATATTGACTTTCTAAAATCCATAAATGTCGATAAATGCAACAGAACCTAAAATGAAATAGCATCTACCTCAAAAACTTCATTTTAACATGTTTAATGAGAAATAATTCAAATTTGAAGTGTACAAGTAGTGAAATAATCTTTCGCTTTTAAGTTTTCATTTGTATGACGTCGTGTTTTGCCATGATGTAAAATCGCTAAATCATTCATGAAATTTCACGGAATTTTATTTAAATCTTAATTTTATACATTTTAGAAGCTTTTAATGCATTATTTCTTTTTGTTATATATGCATTAGAATAGAAACAAATTTTATGTATTTGTTTTCAATCTCAATTTGCTGAAAATCCTGGGATCCCTGCATGCATGTGTAAATCAAGGAAAAAATCTAATTCACCAATCCAATTCAAGTATTTATAGATATGCAAATCATATAAGAATTATTGCCCTTTAAAGACAATTTTACACAATTTGTTCATCATGTTTGCTTACATTTAAAAATCTTCTGCTCTGAAACAACTGGGCTGAATACTTCTAAACTTTACCTGAATGTTCCTTAAGGTATCTAGTTTATAAATTTTATCTGAAGTTTTGATCCATCAACAAACATGGCTGCCATGGCTAAAAATAGAACATAGGGTCAAATGCAGTTTTTGGATTACATCTCAAAACTAAAGCATTTAGACTGAATCTGACATGGGTAAAATGTTCAATAGGTGAAATCTATCAGCCCTGAAATTTTCAACCGAACTGAACAACCCATTGTTAGGTTGCTGCCACTAAATTGGTAATTTAAAGGAAATTTTGCAGTTTTTGTCTTGCTTGACGGAGTCAAAAAGCGAGACATAGGTATGCTGTTTCCGGCGGCGGCGGCGGCGTCAACAATGTATTAGTTTGTGATTAAGTCTAGTTTATGGTGAACCACTAGTGGTGATTCAATGATATTTGGTATGCAGTTGTATTAGTATTGGCACATCTCATTACCATGGAGATTATTTGGCCCCGCCCCCTCAGTTATGGTCTATTGACTTTGAAACTTTTGCTTAGTTTTCATGTATTAGTTTGTGATTAGGTCAGTTTATGAGGAATATATACATAGCCACTATGGCTATAATGGAACATAGGGGTAAAATGCATTTTTTTGCTTTTCAAGGAATGTATATGCAGTTGTATAGGCCAATGCTTATACAACTGCATACCAATTATCTTTAACTTACTACTAGTGGTATAAGCATTGGCCTATCTCATTTCCATGGAGATTATTTGGCCCCGCCCTCAGTCATGGTCTATTGACTTTGAAATTTTGCTTAGTTTTCATGTATTAGTTTGTGATTGGGTCAGTTTATGGGGAAACTCTAGTAGTAAGTTAATGATAATTGGTATGCAGTTGTATAAGCATTGGCACATCTCATTTCCATGGAGATTATTTGGCCCCGCCCCCTCAGTCATAGTCTATTGACTTTGAAACTTTTGCTTAGTTTTCATGTATTAGTTTGTGATTAGGTTGGTTATGGGGAACCACTAGTGGTAAGTTAATGATATTTGGTATGCAGTTGTATAAGCATTGGCACATCTCATTACCATGGAGATTATTTGACCCCGCCCCCTCAGTTATGGTTTATTGACTTTTGAAATTTTGCTTAGTTTACATGTATTATTTGTGTTTAGGTTTGTTTAAGGGGAACTTCTTATGATAAGTCAATGGTATTTGGTATGCAGTTGTATTAGCATTGGCACATCTCATTTCCATGGAGATTGTTTAGCCATGTACCTTCAGTCATGGTTCATTGACTTTGAATATTTGCAAAACTTACATGTTAAAGTGTTGCTATTTTAATTTCAACATTTGCATTATTGAAATTACAAAAAGCAAGATATCTCTGTGATAACAGTTTATTAGTGATTATCTTGAATATTATTGAAGATAAAGATAAAAAGGTTCAGTGAAGTAAGATCTACAAAAAAGTTTATGTGACCAAAATTGTCAATTGACCTCTTTTAAGGAGTTATTACCCTTTAAAGACAATTTTTCACACTTTGTTCATCTAGTTTGCTTGCCTTACTTTAAAAAATCTTCGGCTTTGAAACTGCTGAATTTTTTAGCCAAACTAGGGCTGAATGAGTTTCAGAGTATTTAGTATAAATTTTGTATTTTATTTCCTTGCACGTCAAGAAACATAGCCACTATGGCTCATTGGCTATAATGGAACATAGGGTAAAATGCATTTTTGCTTTTCATGAAAATATGACAGATACAAAGAGCATTTAAATGGCATTTTAGATTTTCAGCAAAATGTTACAGGTGAGCGATTCGGGCTCTTGAGAGCCTCTTGTTTTAAGATATAAATGGGAGAGCTATTTTTTTAAAGTTTGAAATTTTTTGGAGATAATTTATTGTAATATTGTCTGTCTGTTCATCCCCTCTTACGATCTTTATACATGTACTTGGATTTCAGGATTTTATATGCAGAATAGCTTTGACAGGCTCAGCTAATTCTAAATGGTCTGAAATTTTTAGAGTAATAGATAAATATAAGATGAGGAGATGTGGTATGGTTGAAAAATGAAGTAGAATTAACTTAAGGACACCACATGTTGTCATTGTATAGCCTTCCACAATGCAGAGCAAAACATATACTGTATAGTCAGCTATAAAAGGACTGATTTATTACAAAACAAAAAAGAAAAACAAATTTGACAGACATAAACCAACAGCAACCATGGAGTTACAGGCATCTGACTTTGAAACAAGCATATATATATATACATGGTTTTATTCATTGTTGAAGGCCTTCAGTGACCTTTAATTTCTGTGTCATTTGGTCTCTTGTGGAGAGTTGTCTCATTGGCAATCATACGACATCTTATTTTGTACATGTACATATATATAGAATTAAGCAGGGTTAAACAGATACAGTTCAGTTTACACCACTATAGAATTATTTTTCCACAGTTGTGAATAGTAAGTTAAACTCAGATCTTTAAAATATTATGAAATTTTATGATTGAAAGGTAGCAGAATTCCTATTTTTCCACAAATAGTTTCAAATTTGCATATTTTGCAACATATTTCTTTTAATAGGAAATACTGTGCACCATGGCTTCCAAAACGGTCATTTATTCCGGACTTGAAAATATTTCCTTGAAAATGTCCGGCTGTCATCAGAAAATTTTGGAAGCCCTGGTCTGTCAGAAACAATTCACCTGAACTTGACCTCATTATATGGATCAGTATTCAAGGTTAGAGTTGCATGATTTAGTCCTTTTTGTCGAGCCTGCCACTTCTGTTGAAGAAAGCCAGACACATGGATAGTCTGGCAGGTTTTATTTGACCTTGACCTCATTTTCATAGTTGGGGCCTCGGTGGCCGAGTGGTCTAAGTAGTTCCTACTGTAATCACTAGCCAGTCAACACTGAGGTTGTGAGTTCGAACCCGCTCGTGCGGGTGCACTCGACTCAATCTTAATTGACTAGGATTGTCAGTTTTCCTATCGAAGGTCGGTGCAGGTTTTCTCCGGGCACTCCGGCTTCCTCCACCAATAAAACTGGCTGCCACGAAATAGCCCA
Source organism: Mytilus coruscus (assembly GCA_017311375.1). Lineage (NCBI taxonomy): Eukaryota > Metazoa > Mollusca > Bivalvia > Mytilida > Mytilidae > Mytilus > Mytilus coruscus. Next base: position 20,212,546 of record CM029605.1, on the reverse strand, counting down.
AAAGCGGTGCTTAAAGTGGCGTTAAAACACCAAAATCAAATCAAAATCAAATCATTTTATAGTTCATTGCTGAGTGTTAAGTTTTGTGTTTTGGTCTGTTTTTTCGTAAACTGTAAGCAATAGGTTAACTATATTTGTTGTATGGAAGGATTGTAAGGTGTATATGTCTGTCTCGCAGGTGTCATCTGACCTTGACCTCATTTTCATGGTTCGGTGGTCAAAGTTAAGTTTTTGTGTTTAGGTCTTTTTTCTAATACTATATGCAATAGGTCAACTATATTTGATGTATGGAAATTTTTTATGATCTACATGTCAGTCTCGCAGGTTTTATTTGACTTTGACCTCATTTTCATGGTTCATTGCTCAGTGTTAAGTTTTTGTGTTTTGGTCTGTTTTTCTTAAACTATAAGAAATAGGTCAACTATATTTGTTGTACGGAAGGATTGTACCTGTCTTGCAGGTATCATCTGACCTAGACCTCATTTTCATGGTTCATTGGTCAATGCTTAGTTTTCTTGGTTAAGTCTGTTTCTTAGAATCTTTAGCAATAGGTCAACTATATTTGGTGAATTAAATGATGAAACTTATAGTAAAGCTTTATGTTTAGGACTATCAACATAAAATCAATGGTTAATAAAGAAGGCGAGACATTTCAGCGTGTGCACTCTTTTTCAGATATTATAAGTGGTGTATGAAATGATTGTAAGGGGTGCATGTCAGTTTGGCAGGTTTCATCTGACCTTGACCTCTTTTTCATGGTTCAGTATTCAATGTTAAGGTTTTGTGTCTTTGTCAGTTTTTCAAATACTATAAGCAGCAGCTTAACTATATTTGGTGTATGGAATGGTTGTAAGGCTTACATGACTGTCTGGTAGGTATCATGTGACTTTGACCTCACCTTCATGGTTAATTGGTCAATTGTTCAGTTTTATACGACCGCAAAAAAATTTTGTGGTCGTATATTGGTATGACGTTGGCGTCGTTGTCGTCGTCCGAAGACGCATTGGTTTTCGCACTCTAACTTTAGTTTAAGTGAATGGATCTCTATGAAATTTTACCATAAGGTTCAATATCACAAAAGGAAGGTTGGGATTGATTTTGGGGGTTATGGTACCAACAGTTAAGGAATTAGGGGCCAAAAAGGGGCCAAAATAAGCATTTTGTAACTTCCAGACATAACTTGTGTTTTAGTGTATGGATCTCTCTGACATTGTACCACAAGGTTCCATATCACAAAGGGAATGCTGGGATTGATTTTTTGGGGTAATTGCCTCAAAATTTCAGGAATTAGGGGCCAAAAAGGGCAAAAACAAGCATTTTCTAGTTTCATGACAATAACTTGTGTGTTAGTCTATGGATCTTTCTGAAATTGTAGTACAAGGTTCCATATCACAAAGGAAAGCTGGAATTGAGTTTGGGGTAATTGCCCAAAACGTTTAGGAATTAGGGGCCAAAAGGGGCCAAAATAAGCATTTTCTAGTTTCAGACAATAACTTGTGTTCAAGTGTATGGATCTCTCTGAAATTGTACTGCAAGGTACCATACCTCAAAGGAAGGCTGGGATTGAGTTTGGGGTGATGAATCATAAGGGGTTCAAAAATTTGGGGGAGTTTCCTTTTTTCCTTTTTTCCTTTTTTTTTTTTTAAATTTTCCATTTTAAGTTGGTTATTTCTGATTTATATTTAAAAGCAAATAATAATGATATGGCAGGAGATACACACCAAACAGGATGTGTAAATTATTATATAATAAGTATTGTGCAATAGCAAGAAATTTTCAATTGCACAGTATTGCGCAATAGCAAGAAATCTTCAATTGCACAGTATTGCGCAATAGCAAGAAATATCCAATAGCACAATATTGCACAATAGCAAGAAATTGTCAATTGTACAGTATTGCGCAATAGCAAGAAATATTCAATTGCACAGTATTGCGCAATTGCAAGAAATATTCAATTGCACAGTATTGTGCAAAAGAAGATACTTTGTATAAATTGCTTATTTCTTGACCAATTTCAATGGGGTTTTATTCTTGAATTCTTGGGGTTCTTTAATATGCTGAATCTAACCGTGTATTAAGTTTTGGATTTTGGGCCCCGTTTATAAATTGGTCCACATTGAGGTTCAAAGGGTCCAAAATTAAATTTTGTTTGATTTCATCAAAATTGAATTATTGGGGTTCTTTGATATGCCAAATCTAACCGTGTATTTAGATTCTTAATTTTGGTCCCGTTTTCAAATTGGTCTACATTAAGGTCCAAAGGGTCCAAAATTAAACTTAGTTTGATTTTAACAAAATTGAATTCTTAGGGTTCTTTGATATGCTGAATCTAAACATGTATTTAGATTTTGATTATGGGCCCAGTTTTCAAGTTGGTCCAAATCAGGGTCCAAAATTAAACTTTGTTTGATTTCAACAAAATTGAATATATGGGGTTCTTTGATATGCTGAATCTAACCATGTATTTAGATTCTTAATTTTGGTCCCGTTTTCAAATTGGTCTACATTAAGGTCCAAAGGGTCCAAAATTAAACTTAGTTTGATTTTAACAAAAATTGAATTCTTAGGGTTCTTTGATATGCTGAATCTAAACATGTATTTAGATTTTTGATTATGGGCCCAGTTTTCAAGTTGGTCCAAATCGGGGTCCAAAATTAAACTTTGTTTGATTTCAACAAAAATTGAATATATGGGGTTCTTTGATATGCTGAATCTAACCATGTATTTAGATTTTTGATTTTGGGCCCCGTTATCAACTTTGTCCACATTGAGGTCAAAAGGGTCCAAAATTAAACTTTGTTTGATTTCATCAAAAATTGAACTCTTGGGGTTCTTTGATATGCTGAATCTAACCATGTATTTAGATTTTGGATATTGGACCATAATAGGTGAATGTCCAATTTAAAGTTTTAATTTCTTAGACCACATTCATTCTGTGTCAGAAACCTATGCTGTGTCAAATATTTAATCACAATCCAAATTCAGAGCTGTATCAAGCTTGAATGTTGTGTCCATACTTGCCCCAACTATTCATGGTTCGACCTCTGCGGTGGTATCAAGCTGCGCCCTGCGGAGCATTTTATTAAAATACTTAAAGCAGTAGGTCAACTATATTTGATGTATACAATGATTGTAAGGTGTACATATAAAAAAGAGGAGGTGGTATGATTGCCAATGAGTCAACTCTTCACAAGAGACCAAATGACACAGAAATTAACAGCTATAGGTCACAGAACAGCCTTCAACAATGAGCAAAGCCCATACCACATAGTCAGATATAAAAGGTCCCAAAATCACAAATGTAAATCAATTCAAACGAGAAAACAAAGGCCTAATTAATGTAAAAAATGAACAAAAACAAATATTTAACACAGCAACAAACGACAACCACTGAATTACTGGTTCCTGACTTGGGACAGGCACATAAATACAGAATGTGGCAGGGTTAAACATGTTAGCGGGATCCCAGCCCTCATAAATTCATATATTTTAGAAATTCTCCTCAAGAAAATCTGTTATATTATAGAAATGTTATTAACATCAACAATATTAAATGTTGTACTTAACTATATTTGATTTATGCTTGTACATTAATATTTTAATTCCTTATTGCTATAAAATTTATTATATGTTTTTCTCATGTCAGCTCTAAAATAAAATGTATTTTTCTTTGAAGTTCATTATCTTCTTCATTTCTAAACACTTGTTATACACCTCTTTTCTATAGCCATTATTATTATAGCTGGTCAGTGGTCATAAACCTATGAAAATGAGTCAATTATTTAACCACAGAGCACTACCCGCATGTTCTTATCCTGTGTATTTGATGAATAATTTTAAAACTAATTTTCATCAAAACTCATTAACAGGGCAAGATATGGAAATTTATTTTCTTCTGTGGTTTTAGAATATTAAGTAACAAAATGAAAATGATATTTTGATAAACATGTTGTTGTCTTTGTATTAATTGTGTTCTCATAAACCATCAGATTAGTATGTACTGTACTGCAATAAAAAAATATGAATCAATATCAGGAACTTGAAGTAATTGAAAACTAGTTCAAAACCCAAACTGCACTCTAACTTTACTTTGCCTCAACCAAGTGTTATGAAACTTATACACAATGCTTATTAACACCAAACACTGATCAAGTTTGGGTGTCATCACTTTCACCATTCTCATATTATGTTTCTTTATTAATAAAAAATTGATAAATTTGAGATATATTTACAAGCAGGGACATCTGTGTCCCATGGACACATTCTTGTTTTATTTATTACATATTTTAGTGTATTAAAAGTAATTATACTGCTTCCACCTTTCAAAATTCTAACAAAGCTCTACTTCTTTAACATGTTTAATGTATAAATAAATGATACTAGTCAAGAACTCAACAGATATTTTTTTCAGGTTCTCTGGTCGTTCGTACTTGTTGGCCACACACATGAAGATATTGATTCTGCTTTCAGCTAATATCAGAAAAATTAAGAACAAAGGATGCTGAAACTGTGCAGTCACTGTTCAGGATTACTCCAGATGTTTGAAAAGTGAAATTATAATACAATATATGTTACTGGTTAATTCCTATGATAAGTAATGTTAAACAACACACAGAGACTTTGCATTATTGTTTTACAAGAGAGACACCAAAAGATGCAGTCAACATTTATCATTTTATCAAAATACACCCAGGACAAACCATGGGTACACTTAGCTTGAAATATGGTGCTTTATTACCAAAATTGCCTGGACGTTAAAGAAATGAAGAACCTAAATTCATGACAACAATCAGGAGATACCAGAAGAACTAGTATAAATGGTTAAAGATGAAAGAATGCAGAATAAGGTACTGTCATGTTCAGTCTTAATAAGAGTCCTGCTGCTTTATATATATATGCATTTTTTATGCCCCGTCGTAGCGGAGGGGCATTAAGTTTACCCTTGTACTTCTGTACGTAATTAGATATGAGAAGATGTGGTATGAGTGCCAATGAGACAACTCTCCATCACAATTTGTAAAGAAAAACCATTATAGGTCAAAGTAAGGTCTTCAACACGGAGCCTTGGCTCACACCGAACAGTAAGCTATAAAGGGCCCCAAAATGACTAGTGTAAAACCATTCAAACGGGAAAACCAACGGTCTAATCTATATAAAAATGGAAAAGAGAAACACTTATGAACCACATCAACAAACCACAACTACTGATCATCAGGTTCCTGACTTAGGACAGGTGCAAACAAATGCAGCGGGTTTAAACGTTTTAATGGTACCAAACCTTCCCCTTATCTGAAACAATAGTGTAACTTCACAGCATAGAAAGACACAGTATAAATGGAAAACAGAAATATTTTTACAAAATAAATAATTTTGTTGTTCATAGTACGAGAAACAGAAGTAAAAATTTAAAGTCATACTAAACACTTATCAAAGCAGCTGGTATATATTAAAAATAGAGAAAGATTGAATAACAAAAACATTACGATTGTATCAACAGGTCAACATGAAAGTATGATTTGAGCGTACTCGCAGTTACGTATACTGAAAGCTAGTTAAAAGCCAAAATTAATCAATTAATAATAAAAAATCATGCATCAGAGACTAAAATCAACTAAAACACATCCCAGGGATTTAGTATTTTAATATCATGGACAGTCAAAGAAGACATGACTTGTGCAATGCCAAAAATAAAAGTATCGACAGGCTGTAGGATTATAGTTATGTTAACCTCTATATATAGAAAAAATTAACTTGGATGTGTATTTATACATCCCACTTAAAAAAAATACAAATTTAGTTATTTTAAATTAATTTGCTGATGACAAAATAGTTATTTGTGCTAATGTAAACTATATTCAAAGATCTAATTACAACAATTTGTAAGATAACCTTTACTAATAAGTTTGTTTAAAGGTTCGATGAGTTTACATGGATCACACAGTGATTTCCGTGCTTTTAGTACAATATTACTGTAAAATTTAGGATGTGAAATACCGTTTTTTATAAGTTTTCTACAGGTACAGCCAAATTTACTAATCACATCTTTGTATCTATGAAAGAATTTATTAAAAGTTTTAAGTAATTTATGGTAACGAAATCCCTGACTTAATAATTTACCAGTGTAAGTCTGTAGGTCCCATTAATTGGTTTCTGTTCTCTAACTTTAGTTTGCCTCAACCAAATGTTATGAAACTTATACATTATGCTTATTACCACAAACCACAAACATGACAAATCAAGTTTGAATTTTGGTAGCGTCATTTTTACCATTCTAGATCTAGAGTTGTGCCTCTTTACAAATGGAAAAGTTGCTGATTTTTTTTGTGTCCGTTCTTTAACTTTAGTTTGCCTGAACCAAATATTATGAAACTTATACACAATGCTTATTACCACAAAACACAGATCAAGTTTGAATGTTGGTGGCCTCACTTTTACTGTTCTAGAGTAATGCTCCTTTACAAATAGAAAAATTGCCAAATTTTTATACGCCAGTTTACGGGACATATTATGGTATACCGTTGTCCGTCCATCCGTCTGTCCGTCCATCCGTCTGTCCGTCTGTCGTCAACATGTCTGACAAATCAAAACGCTTGAACCAATTTACATGAAACTTTGGTGAACTAGTTATATCTATTGAGGTGAGCTCCTTTCGTTTTTATAAATTTTAGATTTAAGTTTCCAAGTTTTGGGGTTTTTTCATTACAAAGGGGAATTTCCAGTTTTGGACAATAACTCAAAAACTTTCACCAATTTGCAAGAAACTTTGGTGAATTGTTTATATCTATTGACATGATCTCACTTTCGATTTTTATAAATTCAAGATTTTACGTTTCCAAGTTATGGAGTTTTATTCATTAAAAAAGGGGGAATTTCCAGTTTTCGGACAATGACTCAAAATGCTTTCAGCAGTTTTCATAAAACTTTAGTGAATTGTTTATATCTTTTGACTTAAGCTCCTTTTGATTTTAATTAATTTTAGATTTTAAGTTTTGGAGTTATGTGATTTTATTCATAAAAAGGGGGGATTTTCCAGTTTTCGGACAATGCTTTGAGCAGTTATCATGAAACTTTGGTGACTGGTTTGTATCTATTAAGATAACCTCCCTTTAGTTTTTCATGAATTTCTGTTATGACATTAAGAAGTTATTGAACTTTATTCTTTGAAAAAGCGATGGGCGTATCATGCACTCATGGTGCAGCTGTTTATTCATTTTAGTTCACTATAAACTTAAGTTTGCTTAATCAAATGTTCAAAAACTTATACACAATGCTTATTACCACAAAACTCAGATCAAGTACTCATTTGGGTACTGTGTGTCACTTCTTTCTTGATTTATGACCCTTTAAAATGTTATATGCAAGCGGGGCATCATCGTGTCCCATGGACACATTCCCATTTATTTATTCACAGAATTTTGAAAGGAATAAATAATCCATGATTTTCACATAGATAAAACATATTGTTACAAGAATTTATACCTGTTTATTACAGATGAAATGCAACTCAACAACACAAAAAATAAATAAACAGCATAGATGCAGTTTTGACCTATACTTATAAAAATAAGGAGATGGTGCATGATTGCCAATGAGACAACTATCCACCAAAGTTTGAATAAAGTGGATGTAAGCAGTTATAGGTAACTGTGCAGCCTTCTACAATGAGAAAACCCATACTGTATAGTCGGCTATAAAAGGCCCCGAGAAAACTAACGGCCTAATTTATAACAAAACAAGTAGCGAAAATCAAATATATAACATACATAAACCAACAACTTCCATGGAAATACTGGCTCCTGACTTGTGACAGGCACATAAAAAATGTGGCAGGTTAAACAAGTTTTGAGTGCTCAACCCTACCCTACCCTAACCTGGAACAGTGGTGTTACAGCACAACATAAGAACAAACTATAAAAATCAGTTGAAAAGGTTTCATCATATTTTATAGGTCAACTGTCTTGAAATGATTAACAAGTGATTGTAGAATTTAATAAACATCTCAATTGTCAATTGAAAAGCCAAAACAAACAAACATCTACTATCAACATCAAATTCCTAAAACAAAAGCTTTAAGATACAACTTTAGGTGACAGGAAAAGTCATGACTTTGGATAGGCACATGGACTTGCAGTAGTTTCTGAAAACTCAATATTGCTCCCTTTTAAATCTTGATCAGTTTTTGTAAAATGAAAAAAGTTACATAGAAGAATGCAGGTTGCCAGTAACATCATTGGAGAAAGGGAAAAGATTACTCAACTCTACACTGAAATAATTTTGAAAACTATTAATGGCTATACCATCTTTATTGTAAAAAATGTTGGAAAAGTTATGTACATTATGATCATGTTGATTGTGTGAAACGTCACACAAGGCAATCAAAATATTCAGAGGGGAAATGAAGTTTTGTTATAAATGTCAAGTGTGATAGTCTCAACCTATCAGCATGATCAAAATTGTTGATTTCACTATTAATGTGTACATTTAACATGTACAGTGGAATAGAATGTTTTGTTATCTTTTATTAAATGTTATTTTACTTTGCTCTTATAGGCAGGATTGAAAGGAAGAAAGAACTAGTCATCAGTAAAGAAACAGATCAATTTATATAACATGTAATAATTCCATCTGAACATGCTGAATATAACAAACATTGCACGTGTTATGAAGATTTATTCACATGTCTACTCTGATTTGTAGTTATAAATGTATTTGTAATATTATATAGTACATGTATTTTATTTTAGAACAGTATTTTTATTTTTTTTTTTGCTGTGGAGAACATCAAAGAAATTTAAAAAATATAATTAAAGATAGTTTCTTCCATTTTTCTGTGACAAAAAAATTGTGCAAATTAGGAAAATGAAATGAGGCTATATTATTAAATATTTTTGAGTTTAGTTTTTTTACATCCTATTTTAAAATTTCATTGGCATTTGAAGTAATGAGTTGAAACCAGTTTTATCAATCATTTTGTTTTCAAGATGTACAAACAGTACAGTAGGTAATTAAGTCTTTGGTGTACATTAGTTTACTATGATGTTATGGTCAAATAAACTTGAAACTTTGTACTTACAAGTGTTCATTATGAAGTCATTTTTTAAATAATTACAAATAAGTTACTGAACATGGAAATGTGATTGTGGGAGGAGGGTATAATGTGTTATGGACACACATCTCAATCCCATAGAGCACCGCCCTCCTCACCGGCCTCTCAGTAACCTAATGGTATATTGACTTTGAAAATTTCCTTAGTTTACACTGTAAGGTTTGTGATAAGTTCAGTTTAAGGAGAACCACTAATAGTATGTCAGGGATATTTTATTTGCAGTTGAATAAGCTTTTGGACAACGCATGTGCTTGGGGATTTTTTTACCTTGAACCCTCAATCATGGTCTGATAACTTAGAATCTTTTGCATAGTTTACATGTTAAAGTTTATGCTTAGGCCAGTTTAAAATCGACCACTTATCAGAGGCGGATTTAGAGGGGGCCTGGGCGCCCCTCCCCCCCTTTTGTGGGACAAATTTTGTTGATTATATATCGGGAATCACTGAAGCATGACAAAAGAGATGCAGTAGAGAGCAACCTTTATATTTCTTAGAAAATACTTTTTCGAAAATGTAATGAAAAGTATGCTTATAAACAAAATTCATATTTTTTCAGTTGGACACATATTTTTAATGAATCATAATATTTCAACAAATGTTGGAAACAAATTTACATAAAACTTTCTAAATGTATCAAAATTCTGTGTTGTAAAATCTTATAGATTTTGTTTTCAGGATTTTCCCAATATGTTTAAGAAATCTGTAGCATAATTTTGCTTGTAGATTTTATTTCGGATTTTTCCGAAATGGGTAAAAATCTATGCAACAAGTGTGTGCCTGATAATAGATTTATATTTTCGGATTTTCCCGAAATGTGAAAAGAAATTATAAGTCATGAGTTCTAGCATATACTTTGGGTTTTCGGGATAAATCCCGAAATATTTGAAGACATCTGTGTTATACATTTTGCACTTAGTTTATTTTTGTCGGGATTTTTCCCGAAATGTGTTTCAGATCTGTTTGTCAAAACGCTTTGCCAACATATATGTTATAAAAAATAATGTTGAAAATGATTTCGGGACATTTCCCGAATAAAAAGTTGTCACATACATCTTTACCACAAATATTTTAAAACTTTCATATATTTTGGGAAATTTCAGAAAATTAAATGTAAGTTTTATCAATTATATGAATAAAAACATGGAATATTGTAAAATTGTGTGTTTCTTTATGAAATCTGCATTCATTTATGGTAAACATTGAAAAGATAATAAAAGGAATAAAATGGATTTTACTCTTTTAAAATAGAGTCAGTTTATTGGTTTTTTTAAACAAAACTGTTAGTTCAAGGAAGCAACTCAACTGAATTTTATTTGAATGATCAAAGGAAATAACTCAATAAATTAACGGAGGACAATATGAATCTTGAAACCTTATGTTGCGGTAACCTTATACGACAGTCTGTATGTAAACGGAAAAACGAACGAAGAGAAAAAAACAAATTTGAAGGGTATAATTTTGTTTTACCTACAACATTTAGACATGGTGTACAACTAATTATGGAAACACACCATTCAAAAATAATATTCATGTTAAATATTATATAGCAACGACATCAGCCAAGATTTCAAATTATGAAATTGAATCAAATGATATTTAACGTTTGAAACACTTGTTATTGCCAGTATAGCACGGTACCATATTTTATTTATTGTCGTCTTCTATATTCTAAGGTCGGCATGTTAAATGTGATAAGTGATAAAGGAAGAAACGCAATAAGAATAGTAACGCATGAAAATATTTTTTATTTTGATTTTCTCTCTTTATTATGAAAAAAAAATCGCTTGCTTCTTTGTTTGTAGAAATGAAGTATGTGTTTCCAGGACTTATAAAAAGAATTTTAGATAGATACATTTAAACTTTGACCTTGTTGTGTATTGCATCATGTACACAAATATCTATACCTTTGTGTACCACTGTCTGTTTGCATTTATAATTAGGTCATATTCAATACTAGACGAAACGCTCATCTGGCGTACAAAATTTTTAATCCTGGTATCATGATGAGATTATAAGATTGGGCAATTTTATTTTAGAAATAGTATCAGTTACGGAAATATCTTTGTTTGCCTTTATGGAGTTTACAATACAAATTCAAATTCGCGCCAATATTTAGGAAACGCCAATGACAGTACAACCGTGAATATAAGATCATACTTTCAATTAAAAAATATATGCAATTAATTGTACCAATTTGGCCTTCTGTTATGCATACTCTAAGAACACAGTGTGAACAATTTTGCATTCATTAACTTATTAGCAAACAGATCAGCTGAGTATTATTGTGACTTGAGGGATAATGAAATGTAAAAACAAATGAGTACATACACTTGTTGATGTTTCTGTTGTACGTTCATAAACTGTTTGTATCAACTTACTCTTGTTTTTTTTCCCTCTTTTTTTCTTTAATTTTGTCATCCTAAGTAGCATGTAAATTTCGAATGCAAATCAAAGATATGTATTTGATGTTAGAATAAACAAGTTAAGAAATAAAACATACATTGAAAGACAAAAAAAACCTAAGAAGGGAGAACGCTAAGTAGGGAGAACGCCTCAAAAGTAATTCATTCTGTATATGTTTTTTTATCAAGAATTGAACCATGGTTCTGACAGATTTGTTTCCCCTCAAAATGGTAAAACTGGTTTTTCTCACCATATATCAACTAAATATGTGGTTCGGGTAATAGTTGTGTCTTGTTATTTTTCCATATCTAAAGGTTTTATGTTCTGTTCCGGATTTCATTTGTTGGGTTTGATGTCTCCTTTTTGTCGACCATGCAAGTTCCTGCGAATTTGTGTTTGACAACTACTTTTCAATTCTTAGCTTAATGAATTTCGAATTCAGTTTTTGATTTTATCAGGTGAGCTGAGGTTGAATCAAATAACTGGAGAGAAAGAAAGAAATACCATATTATGAGTAGTAAATCTTTAAAGAAATGTGAGTGTTCAAGTTTTTAAATCTAAGCAAGATCATTTATATCGGATTTTGGATAAACACTAGTATCCTTCTTCGTTAATTAGTAGTCCTTAATGATGAATCTCGATTCCATCGGCACTTTTAATGCTAAATGTGCGAACACCAAACAAGAAACCTCATCTTTGTATTGAGATATTGGTATTTAATGCTAAAACAAACTATTGTCAAATGATATTTACTTACCAGATTGAAACATTTGAAACTAGTATTATTCCAATATCATCTTTCGTTTGAGGACCACGTGTTTTCATGTCAGTTACAGGAAATATACAATGCTAGTGGCTCCCTCTTATTATTATAATTTTAATCAAGTGAATAAGATACATTTTCATAAAGTGAATATGATACCTTTTTTAAATTGCATTTTATAAATTCTTTGTTCTCAAAATAATCTTAAGAATATTTTTATTTGACTTTTGTAATTTTCTCGGTAAATCAACTACGTTCATTTACTGCAGAGTACACATTCAAAAGCGCGGGAATTTTAGGGAAACACCTTACATCAAAATGGTAAATATACATTTATTTCTAGGGCATTTATATATACACTCTCATCTTAGCCTCACCATTAAGTCGTCATATTTTAACTGTTGTAAACTGTTCTAACACATGGAACACCATGGGTGACTTGGGAATAGAAGTATGGTCATTTGTGGTCTTCTTCCGGCCAGCAGTAAAACTCTTACCATTGTTAGGCGTTCTTTTGGTTGTGGGGAATGTGTAAATATGCATTCAAGTCCGGTCAGAACTGGGACTTTAAATTCAATGCCTCGTGTTCACTTCCTGCATGATAGGAACCCTTGCAACAACTCCTTGAGTGGCCCCTATGTATCCTGTTTCTAGTCGACATTTCTGTTCTATACCATTTACACTCATTTTTCCGGTGCCAGTCCAAATTGCATCTCGAACGACCACTTTTACAGAACCTACATTTTGTTAACTTATTCTCGTCCTCCAACTGGATGTAAAACAAACATCTACCGATCAATGAATCATTGTAATATATGAAATTCTTTTTTATTTCAAATCAGTATGTACTGGACCACAGAGAATGAGAACTATCACTTTATTTAACCGTTAACACGATGTAATTACTCAACATTCGTACGGTATTATGCTACAGATTCTAAGGAGTGTATCTTGTCGAATTCGAAAAAGTCAGGAGCACTTTTGGACCCCCACTGTGGTAATGATTGCACCAAGTGGTCTCTACTGCTTTTGATAGCCCTAGACCACTCTCACATATAGCTCAACCTTGCATAATTTGCAATGTTTTTAAGTATAAAAAACTGTACTTAACTGCCTGGAAATATTTGAAAGTTGAAATCGAAAACTTCTTGGAATAAAGCAATAGAATCACTCCCCCCTCATTAATTAGTTCATGGAATGTATCATTTGAAAATACATCCCATCGAAATTGAGATTAAGGTTATAACAGATACAGTTTAGTCTGCCTCATATTTTGACTTTCTTCTAGAAATTGACAATGAGGGTCGGTTGAAAATAAAACTTTACGACAAAAGAGATGATTTCAACTTCCCAATTGTGAACTTTCCATTTCTATGTAGCAACATCCCAGCAGCGCCTACATACGGAGTATATACCTCCCAGTTGATACGATATTCCAAGACTTGTATTTCATATCATGATTCCTTGACAGAAGGTTGCTGCTAATAAAGAAGCTATTAAACCAAGAGTTCCAAGTGGTGAAGTTGAAATCATCTCTTCGTTAATTTTACGGACGCCATCAGGATTTGGTTGACCATTATGGAATATTTGTTTCACAGATGTTAACGGGTAATTGACCTATAATGGTTTACTTTTATAAATTTTTATTTGGATGGAGAGTTGTCTCATTGGCACTCACACCACATCTTCCTATATCTATGTTCCACATGTCGTAACTACAATCCCGGCCCATTTTCCCGGAATATGACCTACCGAATTACAGGTATTACCGGGTTAGTACTAACATGGGCAAAACGACGGATGCCACATGTGGAGCAGGATCTGTTTACCCTTCCGGAGCGCCTGAGATCACCCTTAGTTGTAAGTGGGCTTCCTATTGCTCAGACTTTAGTTGTCTATGTTGTCTTGTGTGTATTTTTGTTTGTATGGTGGTAATTTTCTTTTTTAGCCATGGCGTTGTCAGTTTATTTTCAACTTGTTTGTATGTCCCTTTGGTTTCTTTCGTCTTTCTTTTAATAGACATACACTATTTTCATATAGACATATATTCATAACTCATAATCATAATCAACCCGAATACAATTTTATACCGTAATTGGAAATCGATCATTCAACTATTTGTTGATGTTGAGTTTTTTGTTTTAATTTAAATATATTAATTTTTATGCAGTTGTTTTATCGGCACTGCAACATTCATTTAGATCATTGATTCTAAAACTGAACGAAAACATAATTGGTTTACACCATAACGGGAGAGCAACCTACACAAATTACATAATTTGTTTGTTATCCTTTATATACAAATACTGTCTTTAACATGTTTTATCTGGTAAGGTATTTTTAGTCGATTTTTTTTTTCGGGTCTCTTAAAAAGTTCTATAATTGAGTATTTATACTATACAAAATTCATACTTTAAGAAAAGAGAATTTATAGATTTACCCATGTTATCATTTTACCTTGATATATGGTACGCTTGTTTTGTGTGCGATCATAATTCCATTGCAATGTTCTAAGTTTTCTTTGTGTGAATTACACTTGAGCTTTGTACCTTTTTATGCCTACATGTGATATTTTGTGATATTTCGTTTTGTTCTGATTTTACTGTCTTGTATGATGTAAAAGCTACTCACCAAGTAGTGATTGTAATAAGATACTGGGAAAACTATTTGAGCCTCATTTTGAAGAATATTTCTAATTTTTCTTAAAATATGATAACAACTGTTGACAAGTAACGTGTTACAAATGTAGGCAACCATAGTTTACCTATGGTCAAAGTTCATAAATCAAATAGCAAACAAAACCCCGAGAGAGCGGTACGAGCTCTAAAGGCGGCGAGATCGTGTTTATCGACTGTTAAAATTTAGGAGCAAAATGGAGCTGGATAAAAACTATGAACATTTCAATATTTTACTTTTAATGGTCACTACATATGGTGGGGATTGGTTAATGTCTTGATGCATAAGCGTTTGTGACCGATGTCTTTTCTTCAATGATATATTATTTAGTGTAAAACCTCTTACCAAAGCGTTTTTGTTAGCCTGTGTGAATACAAACGAAACAAATACATTTCATGTAGCTCAATAATTTTATTGTATTTATAAGTTTGAGTTGTTTCTCTTTGTAAGGGAAACATTGCAATTTTATTTTACAGTTCTGTATAGTCAAATATCAAAAATATATGCTTTATTTGTAATTCTATGGTATTCCAAATAAAAAAAATAGTAATATCATTTCCAAGTGCTCATTATTTGTTTAAATATAGACAGCATGGACATAACAGATGAAAACTTCTGAAAACGTAAAAATGAAATTTACAAATTGTTATGCTCTTGTTATTGTATTCACAAATTAAAAGTGTACAAATCCAGATGTTCATATCAATATATAAGCCCGTGCGATGATCTATAGTTGTTAAAATCTACGCCATTTTGGTTTTGCTAGAGAGTTGTCTCTTTGGAAATCTTACCACATCTCCATATTTTATTTTAGTATTAGCTGAAACAGTTAATCAAAGTTGTAAAATATGTTGTTTAAACTAACAACCCACAAAGAACAGTTCACAATAAAATCACAGAAAAATAAAGATTAAGCAAAAAGAACTTCATGAGAAAACGAAATAAACTTAGATGAAATATCGGCAATTTATAATCCAATACCTGGTCGAAATCCGTTGATAAGTAATATCATGCAATACACGATCTTAAAAAAAGTGGATTGGTAAATAAATTTTTACTTCAGGCCAATTAAAATCCATTGATAGATTTTAAACCCCCCTCCGAAATCGTCCCGCCTCGATTTTTTATATTTTAAGAAATTGATCATTTCCGTTACCGGTAACCGTAAAAAATTTCGTTTCAATCAAAACTTCCTGTTGGAAATTTTCGGTTTTCGTATATCCTCCAAGTAATTTAACCAAAAATTGATTTCTATTTACACTTGTACGAAAAATCACAAGCTATCCAACGAAAATTGTTCGTGCAAGTGTGAATAGTACCCCACCACCACCACCCCCCCCCCTAATCTGGATGAAAATCTACTAATTAATTTCAGTTGGCCTTACACTAAAAATATTTTTATCGATAAAGAATTGAAACATTTCTTTCAAAGGACAAGGTATGATAAGCTCCCGTTATGGTCCCCTATTTTCTCATTTTCAAATTTGTTTTGGAAAGCTACTTATTATGTTGAAATATTCCTTAGGTTTGAAGTTAGTTTGGATGAACTTCAAAACCATTAATTTTAGCAACTAGGTGAGGTGAGGGGTTGAAAGGGCATCAATAACGCCAAAAGTAGGAACAATTACGATTTTGCCTGTGTTTTTAAATTTAATAGCGTGCGCCTACGTGACCCGGAGAAAATTATAGCGATCTAGACAGTAAAAACAGTGATAATGACATTGTAATAAAAAATTCCTGGGTCACTTTTGCGCAGGCACTTAAAACTAAAAACGTTCTACGGAGCACCTACAAAGTGAATAATAATTACAATATCTGAATAATAACGGAAAGTTTACCACCCTCACCTCGCCCAGTTGCTGAAATTAATGGTTTTGAAGTTCATACAAACAAAATTCAAACCTCAGGGAATATTTTAACATAATAAGTAGCTTTCAAAATAAAATTTGAAAAATAAGAAAATGGGGGGCAAAACGAGGGCTTATCGTACGCTAAAAGTTTAAAATGTATGCACAGTTCTTCAGAATAGACAAAAAAAATCACCAATCACGTGTTTATTAGCATGCCGTACAACACCTAACTTGAGGTGAAACCATTATTTACCACTATAAAAGACTAGGTGGGAAATGACCAGCTTTTTATTCTCATTTTCATTTACATATGTTTACTAACGTAAAGGAGGAATTTGTGAATTTAACTATTTCTGCAATATTTAAGGCTAGATAATTAGTCTTAATTATTATACCCTCTCCTTTATATGTTATGATCGTATATATGTATGCAGCAAATAGTGGCATTTGAGATTGAAGAATTTCTTTATGTACCGGATGAACAAATGACAAAGTTTACGATTAGATGTATATATAAGAATACAAAGATGTGGTATGATTGCCAATGAGACAACTCTCTACAAGAGACCAATTGACACAGACATTAACAACTATAGGTCTCCGTACGGCCTTCAATAATGATCAAAGCCCAAACCGCATAGTCAGCCATAAAAGGCCCCGAGATGACAAATGTAAAACTATCCAAACGTAAAACAAACGGCCTGACTTATGTACAAATAATGAGCGAAAAACAATATACAGCAATAAACGACAACCACTGAATTACAGGCTCCTGACTTGGGACAGGCACATACAGAATGTGGCGGGGATAAACATGTTTGGCGGGCGCCGAACCCTCCCCCTAACCAGAGGTGCAACAACACAACACAAGAACAAATTGTACAAAACAATGCACAAATAACAAATTTGATATAATACAGAAACGAAAATGTTTTTTCTTTTTTTTTTATTTCAAGTACAAAATCAAATTATTCGTTAAAATCTATTTGTCCTTTTAACTGCATATATCGATGAATAAAAGTGAATGCACTACATTTTATCATCGTTCACCAAATGATACTTTACATTTCTTTTCAGAATGAAAACAGTTTCAGCGAGAGAAGATTGATAAGAACAAACAGCATTTCTATCAGAATTGGTAGAACAATACCAATTATACCCGATGGAGAGTTTTATTGTGTACATACATGTAAGAACCACATTGAAGGGACATACCCATGGATTATACCTAAGGAGATCCATATAAAACTTGGGAATACAACTCCAATTCGAGAGGTAAATACAGAATACACACGATCGTCTGTAAATTTCAATTATCATTTAAAA
The DNA here is from genome assembly GCA_017311375.1 of Mytilus coruscus. Taxonomy (NCBI): domain Eukaryota; kingdom Metazoa; phylum Mollusca; class Bivalvia; order Mytilida; family Mytilidae; genus Mytilus; species Mytilus coruscus. The sequence continues at coordinate 20,194,422 of CM029605.1, read as the reverse complement.
AAAAAAAATATATATTAAAAGGTCTTCATTGGATATTATAGTTTTATTGTATTCGATTTGTGAAAATATATGACAAAAAATACTTACACATGCATCGGTTGTGAAAATATGTATTTTATGTTTTCACTCCTATCATTCGTAGTGAATGTTAGAGTCAGGAATGAGTCAGTTCCTTGAAGTTCGGTATTTTGTTATTCTACTTTCTATTTATAAGACTAAACAGTGCTCACTTCAAAAGGAATAAAACTACAAAAATGTAGTAGGCAGACAATGTAAGAGATATCAATTATGTTCGATGATAATTAACACTGCAGTAAGATGTATATAGAATCCAAAATTATATATTTTTAATAAATATAAGTTAATAATGTTGTCACAAGTCTAACCAGTTCCAATTGTTAAAAGTACTAAAAGAAATTCGTCTCTAAATATCGCATAAGCAATCAAACCCTTACCATATGATATTTTTGTTTCCAAAAAAAAAAATCAGCTTTTTCTAAAGGAAAGGTTGGTTATATCCTAATATCATTATATACATTATATGTTTTTTCGTGTGTGGTTCCGTAGGTTAGTCAAACGTCTAATTGGTTACTAAATTAGAAGCTTATATATGTTTAATTCAAAGCAAAGGAGTGACAAATAGATGCATTGTGTGGTAATGCTAGAACACGTATACTAGTATTCTGCTATGCATACACCAGCCGTCATACATTTTCAAAAGACACTCATACATGTTTCACGGAAAATAAGTTTAGTACATACGTGTGCATATTTGCAAAATAGTTTACAGTATGTTGGAAAATCCGAAGTATTTTGGTTAAATCGTTTTTAAATGATTATTTCTGTATAACAAAGGTCTTGACTTATGATTTTTTGTTTTATGTAAAGAGCTTGTCAATGTGTTGCTGTCGCATCGCAAATAAAGCACAAATGTAAAAACTGTTTTCTTTTTTTTTTCAGGATTTAGATGCAGCTATAAAAACAGCACTGGTAGAATGTTAATGAAATCTTGAGTTGCTTTTATACTCCATCAGACTTTTGGAAAGGACTAGTGATATGCAAACTAGGACGAAAAAAGAACTTCAGTGATATTTGAGAACTATAAAAATAAAATAAAAGCTTATTACCAAACATACGTTTCTAGTGATATAACAATAACAAGTTATATCAAATATCGTTGCTCTTTTAAATTTTAATGGTTCAAGACACATTTTATTATTATTATTATTATTATTATTATTATTATTATTATTATTATTATTATTATTATTATTATTATTATTTCAATTTATGTCAAAATTAATGCTCGGAAAAAATAAAGACTTTAAAACAAATGAACAAGCAGAAACAATTCATATCAACATCATACATGCCATACGATGAGTGATTGGTTTTCACAATTCTCATTAAAAAAGCATTCCAACAACACACACATTGACAAAATCAATAAATACGGTCTTCAACAATAGAAAGATGTTTACGTAATATGTTAAATATGAAACTAACCCGAGCTTATAACGTGTTTGTCATTGTTTTTGTTAACTACAGAATTGCAGAAACGACAAAAAACAAGGATAGTACAACACACTATTGATTCAAAGGTGAAAAAAAAAATATATCTAGGTAGAATGCTACAAAAACTATTCAATATGTGCTTCCTGTTCGATTCCCACATAAAATTCACTTCAATAAATGTCAGATTATTTGGTTTTAAAAGTTGTGCTTCAGGTAATAGGTAGTATATCCATAATGACATTACATGTATAAACAGAACGGGAATTATAAATATAACACATAATTTAAAAACTAAACATTTTCAATCAGTGTTTTCAAATACAACAGTTCTATACCGTCGAACAGGAAAAACTTGTCAAGTTTAACCTTCATACGTGAATAGTAAGAAAACCATATTTGTATACTAGAAGAACATTTAAGATAGTCTATGCACGTTTGTGAACAATATGAAAAAAAACTAGTTCAAGTATAAAATATACATTGCAAATATGATACTTTTGTGTAAGAATACATCATAGAACAGCCAATTTCAGTACTGGAATTATAATCAAATGTATGCGATGAGAAACATACGCTTATAACCCTAAAAACATGAAATAAAAATGGATTTTAAAAAGTTGAAATTAATAGCTAACTACATCATATCACCAAGCAAACCCATCAATTGTTCAGTTAACTAAAGTCCAAGTGTTGATATATTGAAGATGAATTTATCGCATTTGTGATTAAAAACTCTTCGGATTTTAAAATTTCTCAGGATATACATTGTTAATACAAACTACTAAACCGGATAGCTTCAATTACTTTTAGATGACTATGTGTTAGTACAATATAAAAATAAGTAGATATGGTATGATTGCCAATGAGATAACTCTCCACAAGAGAGCAAATAGAACAGAAACCAACAACTTTAGGTCACCGTACGGCCTTTAAAAATGACTAAAACCCATACCACATAGTCAGCTATAAAAGGCCCCGAAATGACAAATGTAAAACAAGTCAAACGACACTTCATATGCGTTGCAGCAAATAAATTTGCATTCAGATTCATCATTCGATCATTTAATTAAATAGTTGATAAGATTGTATGGAAGTGTAGTATAAAGAGTTGAAAAGTCAAAACTGTCAACAAAATCCAAAGGACCATCAAAAGCACGTAATTTGGAGCATGTAATGAATGTCCCTTTGGTATCTTTCGCCCTATTTTACAGGACATAATTATACTTGAAATTTTCATATAAGTGTATATAGTTGTGATAGTCAAATTAGAAAAATATGGAAGCATAAAATATAGACACGCAAGCACAGACGCCAGTCAAGGAGATGAAACTATAAAGCCGCTAGGCACGTATTGTGAACATTAAATTCAGTATAAGTATATATTAATGTCGAAAGAAAAATTTAAGAAAAATTCAAAGTATTAAACAAGATATTTTCTAATTTCATAGTAGTTTAAAAAAAGGGGGTATCAGAACGAATTGACTGCTCATCTATGGAAACTTGCATTGCTTGAAGCATTTTAAAACAAATATTTCATATTTCTTAACTGAGAAGTAATGTTGACGTCTTTGAGGAGAAACAAAAAAAAAAAGTTGAGAAAATTACTGCTGATGCGTTATTTACCTTCCTTTGAACATCATTGATTACATGTATTAGGTACGTATAAAAGAATTTTATACTTTGTTCATATGCTTAGGGCAAATATTCACGCATGAGCTTCTGAAAAACAATTAAAAACATATATGGAAGAAATGTTCTGTCGATGGTTAAAAATGTAACATACACAATTGATAAAAAGAAAGTTTATAGGATTAAACAAAATGAAATACTTGTCTAAATCAACAATGACTGCCTGTAACCATTGATTAATGTGGGAGTATTTCTGTATTTATTTATTACTTTGTTACAAATACATGTATGTTTTTTAAACCAGTCAGTCAAAAATATTCTTTATAGTATGCAAAGGTATTATTTAAATCTATTGAAAAGATTTCAAACAATGACCGTTGGATCATATTTAGAAATAGAAAAGGACAACTTGCATCAAATAACTGGTTAGTTTAGTCATAACACATCTAGGTGAATGCATACTCGCATATTTCGAACCTTGATTGTAGTATAATTAAAGAATGACTCAAACCAAGGTTGAGGTCAAATTAAAATAATTTCGAAAGTGTACACCATGTTTGATGTTGATATTCTACGTTTAATGTATTATACAGTTATTAAAATCTATCTATATTGACGGCATATTGCCTCTTAGCCATTTTTTTTTTTTTTTTTTTTTTTTTTTGTTACAAATTTTAATGTAACTAAGATGTTTATATGCTTGTCAACGTTGTGTTGAATACAAATATTTCGAGAAGCATATTTACATTTACCAAATTCTTATAGTATGCAATGGAATGTCGTTTTTATCAGAATTTCGAATATTCACGTCAGATTACTTTTTGAAACTTTCCTCAAACCATTTATTTATCATTTTCGTTTTAAAAAAAATAGTCCTTAAAGAACATGTAAAAGTAAAATAACAAAAGACCGAACTCCAAGGAAAATTCAAAACGGAAAGTCCCTTATCAAATGGCAAAATCAAAAACTCAAACACATCAAAGGAATGGAAAACAACTGTCATATTCCTGACTTGGTACAGGCATTTCCTTATGTAGAAAATGGTGAATTAAACCTGGTTTTATAGCTAGCTAAACCTCTCACTTGTATGACAGTCGCATAAAATTCCATTATATTAACAAAATGTGTGAACAAAACAAGCAGACATAAAAGGCAAAATGTAAAAAATAGGGTACAGCACTCAACATTGTGTTATAATCTTAATCACTATAAAAGCAAACAAATATGTTAACAAAGAAAACAAAACGGCATAATGGTAACATATAATAATATTCAAATTGAATATACACATCAAAATTCGTAACGTGCCTGTATCACTCTCAGCTATTTGTCATTTACTACAAAAGAACTATACTCTTGTGATTGTATTTGCGTTAACTCTTAGTATGATTAGCCTTATATTATAATGAAAGAAGAACACTGGATAATAATGTACGTTTGGTCCGATATTCCCGTCTGCAAAACGTATATGTACATTGCTGTTCACCTCATTGTCAATGAATAATGACTGGTAAACGTTAAAGATATGTTCCATTTTGGTGTAGTTATTTTATTAATTTTGTTTAATTTTGTTTCATTTAGAAGACAGGATGACATTTGATGACAAATGGTGAAGTTGAAATCATCCTTCGTAAATTTTACGGACGCCATCACGAGTTGGTTGACCGTTATGGAATAACCGTTTCACAGATGATATCGGATATGTTCCTTATGTCGTAACTACAATACCCTTCCCTTTTCACGAATGTGACTTACCGAATTAGACTATTTACCGGATTTGTAATAACATAAGCAATACAACGGGTGCCACATGTGGAGCAGGATCTGCTTACCCTTCCGGAGCACCTGAGATCACCCCAATTTTGGTGGGGTTCGTGTTGCTTAGTCTTTAGTTTTCTATGTTGTGTCATCTGTACTATTGTTTGTCTGTTTGTCTTTTTATTTTGGCCATGGCGTTGTCAATTTGTTTTCGATCTATGAGTTTGACTGTCCCTCTGGTATCTTTCGTCCCTCTTTGACAAGAAACCAATGTGAATTACGCTGTAAAGGATACAAGTTCATATAGCTTATATACTTAAATTAGTATAGATTTAAAGATAAAATAACCACATAATATACTGAGGAAGGTAGGTAATTCTCAATTTTATAACAACATATCCCTGACATTATTAGGATTTAAGACAATGTGTTAGCTAAATGAATTTTAAAAACACGTTAAAATCACGTGTATTTATTATTCTAGTTTAAGGAATATATCACCCTCAAGCAAAGCTCTGATTCCTTACCCGGCCTTTTCTATACTTTTTGTCCTTTTTCGTTTATAAGCTCTTCGTTGTTTTTCAATGTTTTAGTAATTTTTCGATTTTCAAATATTTTGGCCTCGAGCATTACTGAAAAGGTGTAAATTGTCAAAATGCGCACATAGTATAGAAAATTGAAACTGGTAATGTGTTACAAAAATAGTAAAACTATGTTCAGTACATTTAAAGGAACTCTCGTGAATATCTTTTAATCAAAAGTATTAGTTATTGAAATGAAGTTTAATATGAAAAAAAAAAAAATAAATAAATAAATATGTACGAACAGAAATAGTAGGTTTGTTTATTTTACTTTTAAATAAGTTTCAGTACGTTGTAATAAATAAGATGACATTGCCAATGTATACTTGAAAATAACCATATATATACTTGAAAAGAACAAAGTTTTCTCTTTATACAACGCATACAACTTTTAAAATGTATTTGTAATAGTATACATTAAACTGTTGTCACCATAACAAAAGGGTTAGAGAAATATAACAATATTGGCAAAATGAATGTTTTAAAATGTAATGATCTAAGGAGATAATCATTGAATAAAATTGATAAGAAAAAGTCTGGAAAATGTGCTCTCATGTGTATTTTTGTTCAAAAGTACTTACATGTAATCAACACAAGAATTGATATAATGCATGTTTTCATACTTATGATATGACTTTTGATTTAGAAAAAAAAGACTGTTCGTTGTTGTACAATAAAGATAATAACATGAATAAGATAACATAGCAAAAATCGAAAAAAAAACCATACTCGTACTTTGAAAGAGTGTTTCAGTTATTACTTAATAAAACACTTCTGCGTTATCAATGTATAACAATGGATGTGCATAATAAGGTTGCAATCTGCTCTTAAGATTGAATTTAAATTATCAGAATCACGAACTGAAAAGTGTGTCAACTTGTTATATTAACTCAAACATGATATTAAGATTTAAAACATAAATTTTGTTTACAATAATCCTGAAGCAGTACAAAAATTTTATTTCTAATCAAACTCTTTTTAGGATATTTCCCAAAAGATTGCATATCACTATGCAATGATGCAATTTCAGCACATCCTTTACCTAGAAAAAGAGGGAAATTCAACATATACATCTCACTTAGAATTTCTGTAGACATGTATTATATGTTAATAATTAACATTAAAATGTTCACTGTGTATAATGAAAACAAAATTTTGATGTATACTTTTTTTGTGTATGGTTGCTTGTTGTTTGCTTTGTTTACACATTGTTGTCAATATGATGGAATTTTATGCGACTGTCATACAAGTGAGAGGTTTAGCTAGCTAAAAAAAAAAAAAACAGGTTTAATCCACCTTTTTCTACATAAGGAAATGCCTGTATCAAGTCAGGCATATGAACATTGTTTTCCATTCGTTTGATGTGTTTGCGCTTCTGATTTTGACATTTTTTAAGGGACTTTCCGTTTTGAATTTTCCTTGGAGTTCGGTATTTTTATTATTTTACTTTTTCATTTTGATGAAGATTAGATAGTCGTACCCAATTAATGGAATGTTCATGAAAAGTATGAAATTATCAATGATATAAAAAGAGAAAATAAAATCTATCATATAAGGCAATAGATAAATAAAAACAATAAAATAAACAAATGAGTTGGAGAAGTGTTTTCACTTACATGACTTGTGATCTGTCGTGAACTAATTGATTATAATACAGTTTAAGCATTGATAGTACTTGTTCGTTCTTGTAATACCTCGTTTTTGTCATTTAATTCTTATCAGACTGATTTCTACTATAACAAAGGTTTGAAAAACGAATATTTAAGACCAAAAGAACAAATTATCTTTGACAAGATTTGTAAATTCTATGTCATTTGGTCTCTGTTAGAGAGTTGTCTCATTGTCAACTATACCACATGTACAAAATGAATGTGAAAATAATATAAAGATATTTGTTCAATTATCCTCAATTAACGTACACACAGATAGGCATTGTTATAAATATCGACTGGTAATTTCAATGCAAACGAAATGTCCACAGACTAATGAAAGCTTATTAAAGATACTAGGCTTACAACGTGGAAAATCAGACGTGCGGTTCGGCTACATCAGATTCAGAAGTAGCGCTCGAATTAAAACAGTTTGAAGCTCAAAGTCAAATAGCATTACAAATCAAAAATCCAGAACGTTGTGCCAAATGTTATCCAGGCAATAAATGCCTTTGGGTTCAAAACCTTAGTTTTCAAATAATTCAACATCTTCTAAAAGGTTAATTCACAAGAAACAAACATTTTAAGAGTTTGAATGAGATCATGCCGTTCAAGACATTAGAGATCGTTCAAATTCGAAGTCTTTGGCACATTTACCTATTAGGATAAGTGTTAAGATTTTGTCATATTTAATCTAATTAAACTACAATTGATTTAAAATCAATATTTTTATTACAAATCTATGATTGAAATCATGGAAGAAACAAGCACATTCTTTTTGCAAATGATCTTTTATGAAATCGATTGATTCTTTTCAACAATTATCTCCCTTTGATCAATCACAGCTGCAATGATTTTATATTATTTTGTTATGTATTTGCATGTTTTGATTGTATTGTATTTGAGTAGATGAATAAATAGATTAGTTTTTGGAAACTTTTTTTTTTGCGATCGTCTGTTGTACACTTTGGTATTTTGGCAATTCCTGTTTACATTCATTATATATTATGAAAAATAGCTAAAACACGCATGGAAATAATGGAAGTTGAGTATAAATTTATTTATTTACTAAGTGAAAATGTTACACTACTGTTTTGCATTGTTTAAATTGAATATAAAAATCAAATATTAAGTACTTGAATATATCCTGACATATACTTTATTAATGTAATAATTCAATCATTAACCATAAAAAAATACTTAAATCTGGGACCTTTTACATAAGTTATAACATATATGAAAATTAATTCTTTATACGGATAAAAAGAAAAAATGAAACAGTATATTGCATTTGGTGCCTGTACTTCACTGTATTTTGACCTATCGTACCCAATCCGACAAGCACTATGCAATAATTTGATCAATTTAACGGAGGACATCCTTAAACATTGTAATCTGAAATAGTAACTAGACTAAGACAAAAGATCGAATTAAAACCGAGACGTCAAACCGGGGAGATTGGATGTTACTGATCATTGAATATATGGGTCACAAACCCGTGTTTGTTTTGAAGATTTTAGTGAGCCAGTTGGATAAATCTGGTTGTTATTTTGTGTAGTGGAATCAAGGAATCATTGTAAGCAGAATGGTTAGTACCCCTTTATATTTCGCTTTCAGTCGGTCAACTTTACAGAAGCATTGTGATTCTTGTGTGATTTAATCACTTGCTGTTTTTGTTGTGGGTAATACCAGTGTTTTTTTTTTTTTGTGTAATTGGAATACTTTATCTTAACTAAATCAAGCCTCATCATCCCCATTTTACGCACAGTTCTACAACACACCCTTCCCATACGAAAAAAACAATTACATGAGATCAAAATAAAATGATGGTTTACAAGTATTATTATTTTTTTAATAATGCTATACAGTTTTTTCTCACACTCGCATTACAAGCACAATAAAGTAAACTGATACATTATTACAGTTATGTTTGAAACTGATGTGTACTCGTGTGCATTGAACACATTTCGATAAAATAAAAAAAATAAAAAAGACAATAGACCTGAGTAATGCTTCTTAACAAGCGTGATATATCTCTATTTCTTTCAAATATGTGTCTCAGGGTCTATTTTGTAGGACCTTGATATTCCCTTCGGAAAGACTTTTCCGCTAACAGCATCCGAAGATAATCATGTATACCCCAATCGTCAACTAAAGGAAGAAATGAATGGTTCTATCATACCCAGACTTTGCAATACCATAGCTGATAAGTGGACACCTTTCATGAAATTTGGTCATACAGTTCCCATTTTTTGATGAAATCCCAAACATGGATGATATTTCTAATAATCGAAAGATGATATGTGTGCCAGATGTTAAAATTTTATTGCAATTTTTACAGATTTAAAAAAAGTCATTTTAGAATATTCACTCTAAAATGATAAGTTAAATGAAAGCTGAAATTATAAGCTTGAAGAAAACTGTTCGACTTAATTGTACATTTTGTCACCAATGAACAAGACGAAAAATGTAGAACAAGATCAAAGAAGAAAAAATACTTAAATAATGAAATGAATTATTATAATATGAAATGAAACTTCAAAGCATGTGTTATTTCTGCATTAAACTTGTATTAACCGAGGAAATACAAAAGATTAAATAGAGAGCAGATTATTCATTCGATACTTATCTCAAATAAAGAAATCATTTGTTTTACATAAAATTGTTTAAGATTTCAATAGACTGAAATGCAATTTCCGGCACTCAGTTTATAATGATCGCATCTCATATTAATATTTGGGAAGTGATGTAGATTTATAAGCTTTATTTAAAACCAGCCCCACTGAGGTAATGTTTTCCTCGGAAATCATTCCTAACCAAAATGAAAATAGGTCTTACAATGTGTATGTGCGAATGTATATTGGTTTTGGATTGAACCTTTTTTGTATTACTTATATATGTGCATACTTTTAAACAGACCAAAGAATTGGAAAAATCTATGAAAATTGCAGTTTGTAGCTATTTTTAAACACATTTTAATTAATGTCATGTTAAGATAAACAACACATCCGTTTATAATCTTACAGGAATCTTTGATGACAGGATTTTTAGTCCTTATTGTATTTTGTTTGAAAATGGCCCTGTTTTAAAATTATTTCCAGGAAAATTTACCAACACTTAAGGTCAATCTAACATAGATAATTTAATGTATATCATTTTACAAAGATTTTAATGCATTGTCTACTTTAATTTCTTATGAAATATCTCACGTGGATTTTTGAGGTCAAATAAATGTAGGTTATTGACAATAAAAAAAAACATCATAAGATATGTTCACTGCGGGTTGAAACATAATTATAATAGATAAGCGGTAAGTGGTATGTGCCCAAAAATAAGTATATTCAATTTATATACTCTATAAGTCTAAACTGAAATGGAGGTTTTGATGAACTGTGCTATCAGTGGTCGGTTCAACAAAATACTTCATAATTGGTATTTACTGCTCCACAGCTAAGCTCAGGTTCAGTATGCCAAAGGGCAAAGAAAGGTTCACCTTCTTACTGATTTCTGACCTTCCGCAATATTTGAGAAATTTTTCTTCAATTGAACGTTATGTCCATTGTGAATGAAGTTTATGAATAAAATTGTTTTTTTTTTTTTCTACGGACAGTAAATTCAAATCTGAATTTAGAAAAGTGATTGGAACGATATCCATTTATTAAGTGTCACTTTCACGATACAAATTAATAATAATTCCCGCGTAATGAGACAATAGTTAAAGCAATAATGACTTATCTTTTGATAACACACATTAAATAGAGGCGAAAGGTATCAAAGGGCCATTCAAACTCATAAGTCGAAAATAAACTGACAACAGTTTTGAGGAGAAATAATTTTTCAAATGTATAAAAAAACAAAACAAACATATATATTGTTGTTTCTCAACTATATAATAAAATGCTTACCTTTATCGAAATACAAAAATACCATTGATATTATTTCTTCTCGAAAGACATTGGTTTATTCATTATTATCGAAATTTTGCACACCTGTCATCACAGCTGTTCCTCATAGTTGTTCATAAAACTGCTCAATTAAGAAAAATAAATACTTGCGTTTGAAAGTATCAAGTACTATTTTTTTTCTCCAGATGAGCAGTTGATATTTTTCTCATAAAGACTGTTAACGGAAATCTGCCAAAAAAAAAAAAAAAAAAAAAAAACAAGAAGAAATGATTTGATTTTGAAAATATATACCCTTTTCCAAGCATATGTTCTCTATCTTACATTTACAAAAAAAAAAAAAAAAAAGATTTGAAGGAACACACAGCATTGGTTTTCTAAGTTAGCGAGAAATGGTGTCTAATTCATAATGAAATATTTTAATTACATTATAATTATATAAACCATATAAACTAAAAAGTAAGACATGAAAGTTAAAATTGTGTTTCTAAAAAAGATTAAATAACTTCAATCATATTTCTGTCGTTTATTATATGACGTTACAATTTTGATGTGAAAAAGTTGCTAAAGTAATTAGCTCTAACAGGCGTTAATTATATTAAATTACAAATTGAAATGAATGAAAGACGAATAGTAAAATTAAACTGTTTGTGTTCTGTGAACATGTTATGAATTGTGAATAACAAAAATACCGCCTAAAATGATTCTTTATATCTCATTTTTCTCAACTTGCTCGATGAATGTGACCGAAATAGTTGAAAAGAGTATGCAAAGCAGTATCATTTAAAAAAAATAAAAGTAAACAATTTATAGGTACTGCTGCACCACACATAGCACAGATAAACCATGAATATGATCATTTTACAAAGTAAACAATTATCAGGTACTGCTGTACCACACATAGCACAGATAACCATGACTATGGTCATTTTATGCGAGAAATATGAACTGACAAACAACAATTCATAAAACACCACACAGTAATCCTAAGATTGATCAACACGAACCAAACAAAAACATTGTTGATCTTTGATGAAGAATGACAAATAGGCTATTTCACGATTAGGTCGGCAATATTGAATAGGGGCCGATTTTTTGGATAGAGGTGGAAATAGTATGATAGTACAGGAAATTCTATGCATGTTTCCAAGAAACTGTCCTGTTTTAATGATGTTTTCCGTATTTTCAAACCATTTTACCTCCATTATGAAAATCTGCCCCTATTCAACATGGCTGCACTAACCGTGAAGGAGTCTATTGTAGGAGGATAGTGATAATAACGTATGGTCTTGATTTTGAAGCCACTTTTCCTTTTGAATTAACCTTCATTAGTTTATAGGAAATTTATATAGAAAAGGCGAGTTTCATTGATCAGTGAAAATAGTTTTACTGGAAAACTTCTATCGACTATATTTCATTGTCTATAGAAGATTTCAATCAGAAATGTCTAACACTACTATAGTTCAGTTATGACTAGATGGTATTTTTAGACATTTCCTATAGAACAAATCTGTAGTATTGACAACTGTTCATTTTCATATCATGTAACAGTTTAGTTTTTGAAAGAATTTTTGACAATTGCATAATAGAAGACCATGCACAATATGAATTAGATAGTAAAACAATGTTAACAAATTAAAAGAATTCATTGATTAACAAAATCTGCATTTTCATAAATAACTGGTCGTCAAATAATCGGTAAGGTGTGACTGATATTTGTAATTATGTATTGAGGGGTTTTCTCATGACAGTTTTCTGATATAGGTATTATAACTCTTTATTCAGTTAAACTGGGATATAAAAGTCTTACAGTGTTAATTGAAAGTATTTAAATCCGGACATGAAAATATACTATTAATCAGCACTAATATTTTAAACTAAAGGACTCAATTTGCATTGCATTATTCCAAATTTTTCAAACCTAAAAGTAATTTACGAACTAGACATATTATATATACCTTAACTATTGTTGATATCTTATGTAGATATGTTTTTGATGTTTAGTTTCTGCATCATTGACGAAAGTCCCGCTTTTCTGTTATACATATTCATAAAATTGAGAATGGAAATGGGGAATGTGTCAAAGAGACAACAACCCGACCAAAGAGCAGAAAACAGCCCAAGGCCACCAATTGGTCTTCAACACAGCGAGAAAACCCCGCACCTGGAGGCGGGCTTCAGCTGGTTTGTTTGTTTTATATATCATGATATAACATAGTACAGTATACGAGACTGTCGGCTAATAAGCACACATATGCAGTAATTGCTAAACATGGGAAGCTTAGTTTCCGTCCTTTTACTATGAATTCCGAGTCTTATTTCCTAAAGAATTTTGAAACAGTTGTCTACATGTATGTAATATCTAGATAAGCTATATAATATTGAAACAAAACACTTAAGTGGTGATATTTATATACATTTCCATTAACGTTTGATTAATTTTTTTAACATTGCTCGTGCATTCGTGAAGACACATAAAATTTATATATCTATGTGCAACCTTACATTGATAGGACTAGCCTTAAAAAAATATCTGTGTTCTGTTATTTGGCAGGTTCACTAGCTATACATAGAAATTCATCTCTTATTATAAAGGAAAAATATATGATAGATTGTACTATTTTTTTTTTTCAGGAACTATTCTTTGAAGAAAATTATGAAAAGACAATTTTACAAAAAAAATATAAACTATGCAATATATATTTTAGGCCATAAACTAGTTGCTTGATAAGAGTAATATAAAATGCAACCAAGTCAATATTCATATTAGTCGTACATTAGCACTTCTACCATAAAAAGGTATTTTGATTGCGAAATATTTATATTAACAAGTTCCGAAAAAAATAAAATGACAAAAATACCGACCTCTAAGGATATTAAAAACGGACATTTTATGGTTTCAGTTCCTGTGTTAAATTTTGTAGGTGTATAATTGCACACTCGACAAATATTATGATAACAAGTCCCTGTCTTTCCATGAGTACATCGATCAAATAGGCACACAGTCTTTCTTCATTACAGATTTTCAGCGATCATCTAAATAAATTATCGGTTTTAGGAGAAAAAAGCAGATTAACAGTCAATGTAACCGATGTTGTTAACGAAAACTAGTACTGATGGACATATTATCCTTGAAGGATCCTTATTATATTTAACATATTGAAATGAATATATTTGAGAGTTTCCATGACAAGGATTAGCGATTAGTAAGTCAAATTTATATATGTACATTTAAATGATGTAAGAAGTGAAAAAATAATACAAGTAAGAAACAAATAGCGCGAAGTCAGGTTTTTTTAAAGAATTTATACATATCTGTTTGCATTTTTAATCTAATCAATGTAATCATCTAAAGATTTTTCAGAATAATATCAATATTTCCATAAAATTTATTTCACACATTTGTTTCTATTTTTAGATATACAATACAGTTATGGTATCACATAAAACGTGTAAAAATTATTTTAAAGTTTTGTTTCATTTCACAAAGGTTAATTCATGACGTCTTGACGTGACAAATACATTCGGGATGTATAATATCACGCATGAAAATCAGTTTCACGGCTTTTAATATAATGAAATCCAATCTTTTTTTCTTATTCAATGTGCATACTTGAATTACAGTTAAACAATTAATCATATCATTATTGCAGTATGACAATTATTTTCACATCATTTTCAAACTAACCTTTTATAAGTACGACTTTTGACTCGTTATTGCAAATTATGCATTTATACTTAAACATCGAATAACTGAGAGAAATATTTGCCTAATATCTGTAAGAAACAAATCCCGACAAAACATCAATGCGCACTCAGTTTATAAGGCAACATCATTAAAGATAGTTCATTTTCTATTTAAAGAAGTGAAAATTCAGTTTATGCCTCACCAGTACATCTGGTAATGTATTATCATCTCGGAAAGAGGGATATTTAAGTAGATTTGTTTGTTTGAAGGTAGTTATTATACTGATGTAAAGTAATAGAAATCGTTGTGTCATGATCATAGACACCTCAATCAACGGTTATTGGAAATTGTTCTGATTAATAAGAATAACATTTTAAAGATAAATCTTATATAAGGCCTCTTAAAATCGAATATGAGATAAATGAAGGCAACAGTAGTATACCGCTGTTCAAAACTCGAAAAATCGATAGACATAAAACAAATCCGGGTTACAAACTAAAACTGACGGAAACTAAAATATATAATGTTATTTTTTTCTTCAACAGCTGAGAATTAAGCATAGCGCAGATTTGTTTTTGTTTATTATTTTATGGCATTATCAGACGGTTACATTTGAGGAAACATTTAACAGTTCTCAAAAGCAAGTAAAATTGTATATTCTATTTTAAGGAACGTACAGTTCACTACATTATTAATATGAATATTAATAGTAAGGAAAAAAGTACACTTGCTGACGTCAAATTTGTACAATTAAATTATAAGATCCATGTTTACTGTGGTATATTGTAATTTGGTATAATTAAGTTATATGAATGAACATATTTGACTTTTGTTCAATATGCGAGACCTTAAAAATCTTTACCAATTAAATCAGATTGAGTTCTACACACCATTTTTAAGATTAAAAACTACAGGGTTATCATCATAAAAATTGAAATAAGTAAGTTTATTATTAAAATACATGCTTCAGATATACATAGATAATTTTCTTTTAGGCTGTAGTAAAAATGTTTTCATTTTCTAAGTAGAAATAAGAATGATGAATATATATAAAAAAAAAAATCGTGTCCAATAAGTCAGCAATTATAAATAGGTATAAACATTATTTTTAGGATTAAGACGATTATTTTATTTTAATGAGGAACAAAGAATTGAAAATTTTGTACCATATCGATATCAAAATAATATGCGTCAGCATTTTGTTTATAACATAGTAATGGGAATGCTTTGTTCAATGCAGGCGAAACTGAATAGAATTAAAATTATTAAAAAATATACATATAGTGACAAATTGCCGCAACTGTTAAACAAAAGAGTTAAAAGAGGATAAACATTACAAGAAGGCATAAATATCTCATAAATAGTGAGCCAACGGCATTGTCAAATGTCAATTAATTAAAAGTTTAAAAAAAAAAAACAATCTAAAATATCAAGACAGTTATCATAAACAGCGAATGAATTAGACAAAAGACAAGAACTTTAGAAAATTAATTGAAATTTTCTAATAACGTTTTGTGTGGTATGAAATTTACAACATTGTCTGGGTAAATAAATTATGATTCATCAAATCATTTATAAAACGCAAATGCAGGTGTCATAGTTTATTTCGATCTACTTAAAATGTTTACAAAATTTACATCGGTAACAATTTCACACGCACATAAACGTTTGTATAATGGTGTATGTCATACAAAATATTTGTCTCTTAAAATACGATATGTTTTTATTTGATCCAAAAAAAGTTCACATAAACAACATAAGCTTAACAGCTAGATTCTATAAATAAAGATTTACGAAAATATCAACACAGTTATCAATTACAGTACAAGGAATGGTGAAAACAATTTTGCAAACGGCGAATGGATTCGACAGTAAATGAAACTATGATTGATCAAATTCATGCTGATTTAAGTAAATATCAGTCGCAGAAATTTATTTGATAATATTAGCCATTTCATTCAGAAAGTAATAAATCACTTTCTTAAATGAAATAAGATGCAGATATCTGTTTATTAATATTTTGCTCCATATTCTGTGACATTATATATTTTGAATTCACCGACACTTACACACAGTCGTTAAGGTTTTATTTCTTGGTAACCTGTGTTTGATAGAATGTTTATAAAACTGTCATTCTCTCTGACTTATGAATCATCAATAATATTTATATAAAACAGGAATTTAGATGTACCTAAAAAATTGACAAAATGTACTTCCTAAAACACATACATGTGTAAATGTATATATCTATACTATGATGTTTGTCATAATAAAAAGTGTGTGATTTCAAAAATATTTTACATTCAATACATTTATTTCATGGAAAATCCAGTTTTAAATCTATGTTTTACATATTGTATGTGATTTATGACCAAATGCATATTGTTTGGATCCCGAATGAATGACTCTTACATCATGACCTTTTTAAATAAGCATAAATTATAAATTATGTGAAAGTCCGGTAAAACTTTGTTGTCTGAAAACTATTCATTTTACACTAAATATACCATCTGCATTACTCGTTGATTATTTATCATTATCTCCTTCACCGCCTTTTTTATCTGAAGACGATAGATATTGAAGAAAATGGCATCAATAAAACAACTGTGATATTATATAAAACGTGGTTAAAATTATTTTCTGACCGGTGTCATATTGGCAGTCATTGACTTACAAAATATGAGCATGGTCAAGTCTTTATACAATAAGTAAAACAAAACCTTACCGATTAAGATGATAATGTATCCACAACATATGTTAACACTATCTATCTACAAGTATTTATAACAAGTTATGTAATGTCAAAACGACTAATCGAAATCACGTGATTCAGAACTGAAATCTGGCGTGATCAACTGAATTATTTCCGTCTAACTACAAATAGTTTTAGATGTACATTGTACTATATTTTTAAATAAAATATGAGGTATATAATGCAGATTTAAATATTTTTCTTTCATGTCTTTCGGCAAACAATATTTCTTTATGTTAATGAGACTTTTAAATCTGATTGTTGTCAAAATTCTTTAATTTGTATTGCTGATTCAGAATTTGACTGTAAGATTGTATTTTCATCAGTGTATTACCAGTAAAAAATGCAATTGTTTTCCGTAGTCTACGCCTAATTTCAAAATAAATATTTACTCAAATCCAAGAAATGATGCATTAAAAGGAGAATATAAACATTTATCAATAAAATCTTCTTTTTGTCACACATTCTATTCACTGATTGAAAGTGCACCGTTAGTATAGTATGGAGAACTAAATGATAGTATTAAAACTACAACATCCACCCACAAATGATAATCATATTAATAATATTATAAAGAAAAAAAAGAAACATTATCAAATGTAAACATCAAAGACACGAATATTTCTTCTTTGGAGGACTACATAAACTTTTGACAGATATTTGATAAATCCAATTCTTACATTGTTTGCAATGAATTTCCGTGATTTCCCAGTGAAAACAAAAACGTAATTTCACATTTGAAATAAACTCGATAATTTCACTCCTCTGACGTCATACAACAATAATTGTTGTCAACACGTTGTCGATGAAGTTGCATCAAAACAAATTGTGAATCCGTAGAAAAAAAGATATAGTTCCTTGCATTTTCTGTTTTATGTCCATTAAAAAGCTCGTTATCAATGTAATAAAAAAAATAACTAATCAAGGAATTTAAATATCGAAACATATTCAACTTGTGACCGAACAACACTGATAATTAACTCACAATACGCGCATTCGTGAATTAATGTGTTGTTCAGTTACTCGTTGTATATTTTCCTATATTTGAATAAAACGAAAAAAAAAAAAAACTGACAAAAAATCCTTAGATTCTTTTTTTTAATTCAGTAATAAACATAATTGATATTCGTATTAAACATTTAATAAATACAAATAAATTTTACTCCTAACAACAACCATAATAGCCCTATTTCTCGTATCACACATCAGCTTAAATAACTCGGCAAGGAATTTGTTTTTGTCCCGGCTGATAAGGCTGCCAATAATATCATTATTGTTTGGCGTAAATTTTATATTGAGGTTCTGCAAAAGGAAATCACAAATTCACAAACATTCAAACTGACTCCATTTCCGGAAAATGACATCTGTAACAAACAAACTTTTAGTTACCTCTTTACAAGCAGAACCAAATACAATGAAAGTTCCAACTATGTACTGGCTTTCGAAGCTGCACAAAACACCTTACAAATATAGATTTATTTCGTCTTCAAGCTATTTTACTTACTAGTACACTTGGTACAATCTAAAACCTGGTAATGAATTGTTCAAATAAGACCTTTGAAAATAGAGGAATTAATTACTTTTGGAGTGTCAAAAATTCGTTAGAAGTACTTGATAGATTGCATGCTTATATTTGTGATTTCGAATCTGTTCAAAATTTAAATTTTCCTACCCTATTTACCACTTTTCCTCATAATGTCATTAAAAAAAATTCATACATCTAATTAAATGGGCATTTAAAATGTCAGAATGCGAATATATATGTTGAAACTCTTTTAGGTCATTTTTTAGTAACAACAAACAAAAGAACTATGTCAATTGGACCTGCCTTGATACAATAACTGCACTTGAATTTTTACTAGGAAACCTTTTTGTTCGCTTTGGAGATTCTGTATATCGTCAAGTCATCGGAATTAAAATGGGGACTAACTGTGCACCACTAATTGCGAACCTGTTTATGTATTGTTATGAGTTACAATTTATGACTAAAATCAGCAAAGACCCATCTAAACAACATCTGATACAAAAATTTAATAACACTTTTAGATATTTGGATGATATATTGACTCTGAATAATGGCGACGTCAGTATGTACACTAACGAGATTTATCCTGCTGAACTGACTTTAAATAAAGCTAATACTACAATGAACACTGCCCTTTCCTGGATCTTGATATCTATATCTTTAACGAGAAGTTTAACACCAAAATTTACGATAAAAGAGATGATTTTTCATTTCCTATTGCTAATTATCCATTTTTAGATGGTGACGTCCCCTTCTCACCATCTTATGGTGTTTATATATCTCAACTTGTCCGATTCGCTCATGTATGTAACAACGTATTTCATTTTAACGAAAGAAATCTCTGTATTACTGAAAAATTATTACACCAGGGTTTTCGATATCACAAACTAGTCAAAACATTTACTAAATTTTATCATCGGTACAAGGACATTATTCGTAAATATAAATCAATATGCAGACATCTTATACGTTCAGGTATTTCACATCCAATCTTATATGGTAATATTCTATAAAAAGCACAAAAATGTCGTCATTCACCTCAAAAGCTAACCAAACCTTTAAACAGACTTATTCAGAATGGGTATAGTTACGATACTGTTGTCAGGTCATTAAAGATGGCATATTTTGGAATTAATATTGATTCACTCATTGCATCGGAAATATTCACATTTATTCTAAAACCAGTTGTTGGCATGATACGAGTTATGCTCTTCTCATAAATTTTATGATGGTATGATACTAAATCCTAACGGGAGGGATTGTGCTTGATTTTCATATGATGAAGACATAATCTTTCAATCAGTTTAATTGAGGTTTGGAGCTGGGAGCTGGCATGTCAGTAACTGCTAGTAGTCTTTTGTTAATTTATGTATCATTGTTATTTTGCTTAGTTTCTTTTGTTACCTATTCTGACATCGGACTTGGACTTCTTTTAAACTGAGTTTTGCTGTGCGTATTGCTGTGCGTTTTGTTATTCTAAATTGGCTAGAGGTATAGGTGGAGGGTTCAGATCTCACAAAACATGTTTAACCCTGTCTCATTTTTGCGCCTGTCCAAGCTCAAAAGCTTCTGGCCTTTGTTAGTCTTGCATGTTTTTCAATTTTAATTCATTTATATGTTTTGGAGTTTAGTCTGACGTCCATTTTTACTGAACTAGTACACAATTTTGTTTAGGGGCCAGCTGAAACCCGTCTCCGGGTGCAGGATTTTCTCGCGGTTTTGAAGATTCATTGGTGGGCTTGGGCAGTTGTCTCTTGAATGGGACACATGTTTCGAATTCGGATAATTTGTTGTACCAACGAAAGTTTGCATTACTTAGGATAGCTAATGGTCGAAATTTTTTTACTCTTTAGTTCCTTGACTTACATGTATAAGGCTTCTTATTATGAATTGTTTGATTATCAATGCCCTTGAACTTCATACCTGATTAGGTTGTTGAACGTCTTTGATACGAATGCCACTGATGAGTCTCAAGTACTAACAATTCTGTAGTACCAGGACAATATAATTAAACATTTAAACTATTAGTAGTCTTTATACAGATTCAAATGAAACTTCCTTTCTCATCGGACATTTTATGTCATTGCGTGTCTATGTTTTTTTTAATAAACAGGTTTGATATCAGGAATTTAATAATTACACGTTAATTATATTTCAAAACTTGTCATACACATTGCCTTGAAAATTAAAATAGCACATGAACACACAAAGTAATTAAAAGAAAATCGGTAAGTGAAATGTGATCTGTAGAAAATATTTGACGATGCGTGTGGTTAAAATCGTCACTTATGTATGTAGCGTAACAATGCAGACGGTGAAGACAGTCCGGTCTATTTGAAAACTTGTATATGAAATATGTACTGATATTACTAAAAATCTACTGAATTATGAGATGAAATACTTTCAAAAACTCTCATATCTCTAAGTAACAAAAATATTGGTCGATAAATAGGAAAGGAAATGCTCAAAGTGCTTATGGTGCAGTGCACTTATTTTCTTTTTTTTTTTTTTTTAACTTCATAGCTTACTTGTTTTACCTTTTGTAAAGCACGGGTCCTATTATGATAATCTTACAATTTATATTCTTAATGATCACTTTCAATTCAATATTTTTTTCATTTTTAATGAACCAGTAGGGGTTATTATTTTTATTGGAATAAGGAAATTCTTTTTTTACTTAGTCATTCAAACACCATTTGCTTTCGTAAAATAAATATTCAAAGGTATTTGATTGTCCTCATAATGATAACAAGAGACCTGCATATACCATATCTATCACAAAAG
Source organism: Mytilus coruscus (assembly GCA_017311375.1). Taxonomy (NCBI): domain Eukaryota; kingdom Metazoa; phylum Mollusca; class Bivalvia; order Mytilida; family Mytilidae; genus Mytilus; species Mytilus coruscus. The sequence continues at coordinate 20,172,639 of CM029605.1, read as the reverse complement.
TTAGGCTGTTATCAAATAATCGGTTGCACTATGTAAATACAGTTAGCTGATTCGCACAATACTACTCTGTTGAGGAGATACTTAATATTCATACATTTTTGGTTTTGTTTACCTATTGGTACATTGATATGATCCCCATCATTTATCTTATAGAGACACACCTTATGAATTGTATCTGTATATGAATGGTTGGATTGTGACAAATTAAATTATCAGGAGGAATCAATGTAAAGGAAGGGGTAGTAGTTTTAATATAAGCTCAAACTCTAGAAGTTTGAAGGACATCCATTTTGACAAAAGCCATACAACACTATATCTATTTTTTTCATAAACACGGCACAACCTAGAGTTAATCGGTCGTGTGAAAAGGACTCATTTATGACTATATTTAGTTAATGGTAAAGACTTTTAAATATATATTGCATACTATTTGGACATCACAGAAATGTGGTGTAATACATAGTATAAACATGTTGTCTTTTCCAAACTAGCAATTAAATACTGCAAAGTTGTATATATGTCTTATTGCACTAGTGACAACAGTTGTTTGATACCAAAAAAAAAAATCCATTGATGACAGATATTCATTGTTTAGGAATCATAAAAACGGGTCGTTAAATGTTTCCTATCAAACTTTAAAACAGTATAAATTACAGCACATGAAATTTATCTAACCTTTATCATGACCGATATATTTTGTTCAATATATAGATACGTTACCAGATTTCAGTAGTTTTGATACCTCATGCTGACTTGTACAACAAAATTATTTGACTGCATTACCCTAAACTTACCATGTTTGCACATTATCATGTAAATCTGTATAGCCACATAGTAAATCAGCAATATTTTTATGTCAGGATAGTATGTATAATACAAATGACAGCAATATTGGAACACAATGACTACAAAATTTTTTCTGCTTAAATTTAGAGTGCCAGCATGTCCTCCTTTTGTTCAATGTATTGATACGTAACAAAATTTCAGTAGTTTTGATACCTCAGGTGACTTGTATAGCAAAATTATTTGACCGCATCAACCAAAACTTACCATATTTTCACTTTATCATGTAAATCTATATATCTGCATAATAATTCAGTATTATTTAATGTTAGGATGTATTGTATAAAACAAATGACAGCAATATTGGAACACAATGATAACAAAATTTTGTCTGTATAAATTCAGAGTGCTAGCATGTCTTTTTTTTATTCAAAATATTGTCTCGCAACAAAATTTCAGTAGTTTTGATACCTCATGCTGACTCTTATAACACAATTATTTGACCGCATCAACCAAAACTGACCATGTTTCCACTTTATTTTGTGGATCTATATAGTCTCATAGTAAATCAGTAATATTTGTATGTCAGGATTAAATGTATTATACAAATGACAGCAATATTGGAACACAATGAATGTAAAATCTTTTCCGCATTAATGTAGAGTGATAGCATTTCATCTCTGAATTCATAATATTAAACCGTTACTAAAGTTAGTAGTTCAGGATGGTGTGTATAACAAAACTATTTGACTGCATCATCCAAGTTCTAACACTGACATGTCTGAATTCATTTGTACTAGAATGTTAATGAAATCTTGAGTTGCTTTATACTCCATCAGACTTTTGGAAAAGACTAGTGATATGCTAACTAGGACGAAAAAGAACTTCAGTGAGATTTGAGAACTGAACTATAAAAATTAAAAAAGCTTAATACAAAACATACGTTTCTAGTGATATAACAATAACAAGTTATATCAAATATCGTTGATTTTTAAAATTTTAATGGTTCAAGACACATTATTATTAAATCTTTCCACTTTTCCGTGGAAAGACCTATTGGTTTTGTTCTGATTATTTTTTTTTTTCTTCCGCCAAATTTTTTCTTATGCTGTATTTTTGTTTCAAAAGATGTTGCTTAGATTTTTGTATACGATATTATACAGTCTATACGCTTTTGAAACTGACCCTGTTTAACCGAACACTTCTCTTTGTAAGAGTTATCTCCCAAACACTGTTTTTCTTGTTATGAGATCTCCTTCGCAACCATAAAAGAAAACGACAAATTTATTTTTCAAAATTGCTCATTATATCCTCAGAATGTTACGTTTAATTTTGACCGAAGTCTTACGAAGACTCCATATGAGAGTTATTCCCCTTATGTATTTGAAATAAGTGATATGTATTTGTAACTTGTAAACCATAGGTAATAGAGACCTACGGTGTTTTGATTTGAGGTCCTTGGTCCATTAAAAGAAAAATTAGATCAAGGTC